>JAAAKQ030208413.1:0-11696 GCA_010016005.3 Zanna intricata | reverse complement strand
TGCCTGATCGGGATTCGAACCCGGGACCTCCGGATGAAAGGCCGAGACGCTACCACTCGCGCCACGGAGGCCGGCAACACAAGGATATGGCATGACAGAAATCAAAACGATTAACTATTACATGTCCAAGGGATTTTGAAAATGAATGTGAAACTCAAAAAAAAAATGCAACTTTTTTCATTTAACAATAATAATAACATTGATCTTAGTGGCAAGATCTTCTTTTTTTTATCAGCAGGCCCTGGTCTGTATCTTATTTACAATACAATACAATTTTGTTAAAAAATTGTTTAAATCAGTATTTATGTAATCCTAAAATGACTGTACATTTGTTTTTATTAAACATTTATAACACTAAAAAATATATTATCGTCCACCAGTAACTGTTATTAAGTCAGTCTGTTTTTGCTATATACATTAAGGTGTAGTTCCATATTGACAAGGGCAGATCATGTGATGAGGTGAATGTTACGCAGTATTCAGTTAATTTGATTAAGTCTAAGGTTTAATGATCGATAAGGGAACTAACTAGGTCTAAATTTTCGTTGTTGCGATCAACAACTTTCTGGTGTGCTTGTAATTATAATTACCGATAATGAACAAGACATTTTCAATCCCTAATAGTTAGTCTGTTGTGGTGAACTATGCGCGGGGTTCGTTCTTCCGCAATTTCGGTTAGCTAAGTCAGAGGGCAACGAGTAGGATAGATTGAGATGTTCAAAAGAAGCCTATACAGCAAAGGCAACGGCTGAATCAATAATCACTGATGTAAACATCTACTGAGGCATTTGCGTCAGTGGCATCCCAAATGAGGCCTGGCTGATGACTGTGACATGTAATCAGTTAGAGGGTTAAGCAGACAACCCCCAATAAAGTCCATCAGAGCCAGGAACAGTGGTGGGGTGGGGTGGTGGTGTGGCGACCGGAATCGTCACAAGACAGGTGCTTCCCCTAGAATTGGGATGTTGCTATATACATATATAATTCAGAAAGAAAATAGATAAAAGATTTGTACACCTACAATTGAAATTTTCTGTAACAAAATTTTTTTATAAAATTTTTATACCAAAGTTTTTTATAAATAAAAAAAATATCTAATAAAATACATAAGATAAAACATTATTATTATAAGTCGAAAACTTCCCAATGGAAGACGTTAAGCATTTATGACTCATATTTCTTTCGTTTGGCGTTCTTCTTTTCTCTCCAAAATTCTTACATTCCATCGGTAAAGGCTTTTTTCCGTTCTTCAGACCATTTTGGACGGTGTTGTTTTGGCTTCACCCGTTTCTGGTTTAACTTCCCATTTATCTATTTTATAACTGTATGTGTTTCTGTCTGTAATATCTTCTAATATAATTCCTGCGTGTCCTAAATCTTTTCGTGTTTCTGTGAGCCAGGGGATTGCAACTTTTAATGATGTTAAGTACGCGATTATTCTTTTGGTCAGTCGGTTTTCTGGTAACCTGCAAAGGTGTCCGAGGAATTTCATTCGTCTTTTCCTTATGTCAGTTTCGATGTTTGAATACGTTTCAACTATTACGTTTGATTGTAATCTGTATCCTTCTTCAGTTTTTCTCGGTCCTAATATTTTCCTTATGATTTTCCTTTCCTGTTTCTTTATTTCTTCTATTTAGGTTTTCCTATTTGAGATTAGTGTTTCACAGGCGTATAATACTGTGGGTTTAATAACCGTGTTGTAATAACGAATTTTTGTGTGGCGTGAGAGGGATTTCTTGTTGTAGAGATTCTGCACTAAACCTAAAGCTTTCTTGACTTTCTGCAGACGGTTTAATTGACTTGGTTTCTCAGAGCTGTTCAGCGTAATAAATTCTCAAAGGTATTTAAAGTGAGGGACTTTACTTATTACTCCATATTTTGTGTTCAAGTTTGGGATTTCTAGTCTGGGGTAGATGAATACTGTTTTTTCAAACGAAATTTGTAATCCTACTTTTTCTGCACGTTCTTTGAGTGTTTCTATTTGTTTTATCGCAGTCTCTTCGTCTTCCGCGAGGATTGCTAAATCGTCTGCAAATGCTAGGTAGGGGATATTTAAATTTAATTGGGCAAATCCTAATGAAATCCGTTTCCAATATTTTTGTTGTTTAACTGTATCTTCCCACTCTTACATCACTTTGTCCACTGTGTTGTTAAATTACAGGGGGGAAAGTCCGTCCCCTTGTCTTACTCCTGTTTTGATTTCAAAGAGTTCTGAGATTTCGCCCATAAATTTTATTTTAGATTTAGTTCCAGTTAATGTTTGTTCTATTAATCTTCGAGTTTTATGATCTAGTCCTCTCTCTCTTCTAGGATTTGGAATAGGGATTGTCTGTCTACGGAGTCGTAGGCTTTTTTTAAATCTACAAACGTGCAGATTATGGGTTTGCTTTTGTTATTTTAATTTTGATTATTGTTTTCAGGTTGAAACTATTAATATAAAACTATTATAATAAACTACTACACTACTATTATTATATAACTATTATAAGTATAATAAAAAACTATCTGATCATTACAGAATTACATTATCTGATGCATTTTCATTAAAAAACCACACTTTTATGTCAAAAATAGAATAAATAAAAATGGATAATCTCTATGGTTCTGTTTATCTTTGCAATGATTAATTCCAGAAATATTTGTTTAACTTTAAACATTCTCCAACCTCTATGCCTCATTCTTAGGCCCTTTTAAGGCGTTTTTTTTTTGTGGGTGAAAAACGTCTCAACGTTCCACGTTATCATCACCCGGAATAAAATTACTGATATCTAACAAAAAAAATAAAAACTTAAAAACTACTTTTATTAAAAACTTACAACTAATATCACAGATAAGAATAATTTTTTTAAAAATAGAACTAGATTAACACTTAAAATTGGTAAAAAAATTAAAACTAATATCACATACAAAACTAAAACTAGATTAAAATTTAAAAATGGTAAAAAAAGTTACAATTAATATTACAGGTAGAATATTAAAACTTAAAACTAACACAACAAACACATAACTTAACTTAAAACACATAACTTAAAACTAATATCAAAATTTCATTAAAAATCTGTAAGGGATATAAAAGGCCCCTTAACAGATAATAAAAATAAAAAAAAAATAAAATATAAAAATAATGTAAAACTCCGTCAGAGGTGTAAAAGGCCCCTTAACGGATAATCAAAAAACGATATCTTAAATTTTATTAAAAATATTTATATGTCACAGGAAACTGAGAACCCTATCACTATGTCGTCGTTACTTAGATTATGGCGAATATTGTCAGGTAATTTAAGCTTGCGACGTAACGCCGAATAACAAATGCAATCAGTCAAGATATGATGCACAGTTAGTCGGCAGTTACATCTAATACAGTGTGGTGTATGGCCTCCAGACATAAGGTAGGTACCTATGGGTGTAGCCCTTATATGCCCAATCGACAGAGGACGACTTCCTCACGACGAATTTTTCTGCATGAGGAAAACCATGAACACAGAATCTTTAATAAATTTAAGACATCTTAAGGAATCTTTAATTTTAAGGCATGTGATAAAGGTAAATCGTACATTATATCAGCAGACAACACATTTCTATTATACAGATTAAATGTAATATTTATATATATATATATATAAGATTCAAATCGCTCCTTTGTGTACCACTGGCTAGAATAAAAGGTGGAATTATACAACTTCACCTGTTATCTCTTGTCAGAGTATATACTGTTAATAATTTTAACTTTTACTTATTATAGAGAGAAATTTTAGTTAAGTGCTCTTGCTACTTCATACAAAAAGAACGCAATGCTTAAGATTTTTATATAAGATATATTCGTATTGATAATAATTATTAAATATGTTAATCACTTTATTAAAATTAATTTATTCAAGAGAATGACAAAAAATCTATAAGATACAATAAGGTAATTGTTTCATTTCAAGGACACCCTATCTATGGAGATTTAAACTAGTATAAAGTGGGATGTTTACAACATAAATTATAAATGCAAATACGAAATCTGAATCATCATTGTCTATTTTAAAACAATATCAATTATTTAAAAAAAACATTAGTCAGAGTAATTAAAGAGTGGTAGTATCTTGTTATATTTATATAGTCTGCAACTTCCACGTCTGTGTGTGTGTGTGCGGGTGCACACACACACAAACAAACAAACACACCTTCACACATGTATTATAGTGTTGTGTCTTTAGAAATTAATACATAAATAATACAAGTACTTATGTGGAGAAAAGAAATGCTCATCAGTATTTCCTTAAGCTGCAGCCAAATAAGTGATAAATGAAAGAAAATACAATAATTTAACACAAGGAAATGTACATTAAAAAGTAACACGAATAAATAAAAAATTTAATGAAGAAATAAAAAAATTAGGCCTAATCTTTTTTATCATTTCTATCATGATAACTGCTTTTATAATCTAAAAATTCATCTCAAATTTTTCATTCTTTTGGGTGCTCCATCTTACTTAACAGATAGAAGACGCACGCAACTAGATGTGCGCTGTATGGTGAGCGAGTTTTAATTTTTTTTCCATTCAGAAATTTACATGACTACCTGAGAAATATGGGGATGTACATTATCATGAAGCAACGGTAGTTCAGTTTTCAGGTTTTTTCCCTGAAGAGCACCAGTATTATCTTCACCACATAAAAGCACCAGAGCATTTAGAGCCGTCCCTATAAGTGCCTGATATCGGTAAAATGAATCCTTCATAATAAAAAAAAGTGATCGTCATGACTGGCACTGCGTGTAGCTTTCGCTATTTTTGAAAGCAATAAAGAAGTTGACTCCATCAGAAGCTTTGTTGCTTCATCTCGATCACGATGGAACATCAAATTCTTGTCAACAGTTACCACATTATACTAAAAATGTTCCTTCCTTCTTGTAATGATTCAAAACTTCTTCATAGATAAATATGTGATATTCCATTTGGTCAGCCATTAACAGCTACGGAATCTGACTACACACAACACGTTTTGTATTTTTAGAACAATAGTCAACAAATAGCCGTGCGAGGATAATTTGAAATAGGTAATAAAAAAGTAAAATGCTCTGGTAGGAAAAGAATTGTTCAATGTGATTTAAAATTATAAAACAGAGACTTAACAACAATAATTAATTTAAATTTTGAATAAACAGCAATTGTTAATGACATAAAATGAACAATCGGAGTTATATCGAGTAATAAACCAAGTCAAACACTAGTATGGTAAAACTGACTAGTTTGAGTAAAAAGATGTATAAAAAAAAATATTACAGTAATGCTGAACACATTATCAACAGTTAATTATTATTACAGATAAATTAATCGTAAATTTAAAGTATAGACAAAAGAAAAATTGTTTTAATGTTTTCTAATTCACAAAATACAAGAAAAATTAATGCACATACTATATTTTACAATAACAATTGCATAGAATCGATTAGAGAGTTTATATTAACAATATAAAGCATAAATTTACAGTTACTTAATACGTAACACTACTTCGAATGTAATTTTAAACATTTTAGTTAAACAATGAAAAACTTAAAACAAAAACTCACTGTACAATCCTGCCACATAAGGAAAATCGATGATGCTTGAAGACGAGGCGTAGAGATTGAATAGAAATTGATAGAGACGCATCCAGATATCCAGGACTACGGCGAAAACCTACGCTGAAGAACAGCAACGACCAAGATCCAATAGATTGAAATCAAACAAGTGAGGATTGACTGAAGAAGATAAAGCTCCTGAATGGAGTTTCGCGTAACGCCGCAAATAAACTTGAAGAGAAATATTCCAATAAAAATTAAACTGAAAGCGGTACAGCGACCGATAAAATGGATGAGAGAAAATAATGTTACTAGTAGCAGAGACGGGCTTTTCCCGATCAACATAAGAACTTATTCAACTTGAAGAGAAATTATACAGATATTGACATCATTAAAGTTATAGAAGTTGTTAGAGTGCGAAGGACGAAAGACTGGTGAACTCAGGAGCCGGAGAACTTGTCCTGTTCGCTGCGTTGGTGAATCCCGACTAAGGAGAATTATTGAAATTATTAGAGTGCGAAGGACAAAAAACTGGTGAACCCAGGAGCCGGAGAACTTGTCCTGTTCGCTGCGTAGGTAAATTCCGACTAACGACAACACGCTAGGAAAAAAATAATGAAAACTCGAATCGAAACACACAGTAGACTTAAACGTGAGAATGGAATGTAGGCGGGTCGTGGGAAAGCATAGAAAAACAGTCAGCCGGAATATTTGCAAAAAGGGCGCGTAGCAATTCACAACAATAAGTCAGGTACCTGACGAAAAGCTTTTAACAGGCTACGGCAATAACAATAAAGAAAAGAAATAAGGACAGCTCGTACAGATACGCACAATAGACTCAAGTGTGGAAAAGTACATAGAAAAACCCAACCACTTGAAATAACTGCAAAAAGAGTGTGTAACAATTCAAAACACTAAGTCTCGTACCCAACGAAATGTTTTCAACCGAAAGAGACAGCAATAGTAATAATAAGAGATACAAATAATGAAACAATAAAACAAACTTAACACAATGTGTTAACAGTATGCACCACTCGTTCAGAATATTGTGGGCACTACTTTATGAGATCTATATAATCGATGTGCTTAGTTTAACCGCACTCACCATATCTTCTGTGCTCTCTCATCTGGCCAAAAATGCAGCATGCTGATAACATATTGCATGCGACGCACACTCTTTTTTCAGAGTTCAGAGCTCTTTTTTCTGAGAAAAACATTCAGATTGCGACGCACTCTGAATGTTATTTTCAAAATTTTATACATTTTGGAAACTGATGTTTTTGAACAGACAGAAAACTTTATCGCGTAATGTTAATTAATAATTTTTTTCACAGTAGACAACTACTCAATACATTACATAAACAATCTCTGACCCCCAATGACTACAACAATCTACTTAAAACTGATAAAAAAGTAGACAACAAATCTGTATTTATATTTGCCAGTTTGCATGCTTTAAATCTCCCAACAAATATCAATTTTATTAATTTTTGGAAGTCACTGTAAAATAATAATAATAAGAGATGTGCTTAAAAATAAATATAGATGCTACAAGAAGATGCAAGGCAAAATATTAGAAACCCTTGACTTGATTTTTTCCATAAAACGAAAAAATCAGAGCCTTCTTATCTCTCACCTGAGAAATAAAAGCAATAAAAATCCAAATTGTTTTTAAATATAAAAATCTCTCACAAATTTTTAATATAATTTTTTTTTAGAAACATGAATTAACTAAATGATGACAGTTTAGTAATGACTGTAGTTTTAGATTAATTACTGAACATGCTTTCTTATTAATTTTATTTGCATGAAGCTTATTGAAATAATAATATTATTATTATGTTAATTACCCACTAATCAACAATTTTATAAATTTAGTCCAAGCGCTTTTGGAATGTAACTATTCCATCAACAGGAACTCAAAAATATGTTTTTTTATTTTTATAAAAATTAAAACTTTAATTATTTAATCATTATATAATCATAACAAGGGGCCATGCTTGATAAAATTATTATAATTTTTTTTTCAGAAAAGTTGTTCTTTCCAAATAAAATTATTTTTGCCCAGAATCAAGATGTATTCAAAATATAAATTCAATATAAAATTGGACCATAGCAATAAACTGTCTCATCAAAAATTTCTGCTGCTCTTACTTTAAACCTATCAAAATTGTTTATTCTACATATTTAAAAAATTCTTTCATATTGATTTTTTTTTAGCAGAGAAAAATCAGTAAATTGAAACTGGATCAATCCATTTCAAATCATATCCGACAAAACCAATTTGTTTTTTTTTTATTTTTTGTATATTTATTCTCTCATATTTCAAGGGTTCAATTTCAATATAAAATTGATATTTTTGAATATGTAAAGCAGACATAGAAATAAAATAACAGATAAGTAAAAATATTTTTGTAAAATTAATTTTTTTTTAAGAATTTTTTTTGTAAAAATTGTGGTGCTCAAATTTATTAAATTCTACAGGTGTCTCGCAAAAAGAGGTAAGAGTATCAGAACAATTACTACAAATATAAGAAAAAGAATTGTTATTAATATTTAATATCATAAATTTCATTCATAGACATTCAGTAACAATATTAATATATTCGGATGGTAATCTCCAACACAGGTTGGCCTATGGAAATACCTAATTTTCAGTCTTGTTAACATTATATGATTTTGTAAGTAGGGTCACTTGTTTGTAACTATTAAGTTTTTATATATGTTGTACAATCTTATATACAAAAAGCTGCATGGGTCACTCACTGTAACCCCTAAGGCCTCCGAGCGAAAAATGTCAAGAGACCTTTTTTGTAAAGGGTGCACTGTAACCAACCAGAAAAATCCGAAATCTTGAAATTTTTTCCCTGGGGGGAATTTTACGCCCCCCCCACCAAAGTTTTAGCGCGACTAGGAGTGGTCTGAGCGAAACGTTGCGGGGAAACGTTTTGTAGAGCCCTTCATCAATCCACTAAAGATTCCAGAAAAAAAATTTGGCCTCGGCCCCCCATTGTGCCAGAATTTTCAAAAAACCTGTTTTTTTTACATTTTCGGCCGTCTTACCGCTCCCCTGATACTCTTCCGCGGTCTAAATTGATATTCCTTTATAGGATTAACTCCGAAGAACGTGATAGACTACAAACAAAACGCGGTAAAATTCGAGGAGGTCGGGGAGAATCCCAAAATTAAAATTTCATCGTCTTCGAGAGCGTGCAAAGCTTTTTTCGACATGCGAGCAATTTTCATTACTTATCTTACCTATGAAACTCCAAAGTTTATTATAGGCTTTAAAACCGATCAATTTCTCGGGAAAAATGTTGAGATACGGGGGCTTTTTTGGAAAATTTTGTTTTTTTTTAAGCCTAATGATAATATAAAGTATAAGGAAACCCTACAGCGCAAAATTTATTGGAAATCATTTTTTTAGTGTTGTTTGAAACTCTCAGAAATTGTTTAAAAGATTGAGGATCGGCCTCCCTTTACGGGGGAGGGGGTTAAATATTTTAAATAAGCGCCTGAACGAAAAAACAATACACCTTTTTTATCAGGGATCAAAACAAATTAATAAGCCCGTGGTCAGATCCCCTCTCTGAATAACAAGGGGGGCTCTGAATCCAAATAAATATTTTAAGCTTGCCCACCGAGCACAAGCCTCGGAGCGAATAAATCAAGAAACCTTTTTTGTAGAGGGAACGCTGAACAGACGGGAAAAATCTGAATTTCTAAAATGTCTTCTCAAGGGGGTGATTAAGCACCACCAAATTTTTAGCGCGACTACAAGGAGACGTCTGAGTGAAACTTCCCGGGGAAATTTTCTGCCCCCGCCTCCTATAAGGCCCGAAATTCCAAAAATACCGTTTTTTTTTACATTTTCTGCCGTCTTACCGCTCCCCTGAAACTCTCCCGAGGTCGAAATCGATATTTTCTTATGGGTTTCATCCGGAAGACTTTGAGAAACTACATACAAAACTGTCGAAAATTGTAGGGGGTCGGGGACAACCCCAAAATAAAAATTTCATAGTCTTCGACTGTTCAAGCCTTTTTTCGTCATACGAGCAACTTTTTTTACTTATCTGCGACCTATGTTTTTTATTGGTGCCTCCTCTTAAGAAAACTCCAAAGTTTATTATAGGCTTTTAAACCGATCAAATGCTCGGGAAAATTTTTTGATACGGGGGCATTTTTTGAAAATTTTGTATTTTTTTGAGGCCTACTCGTAATATAAGGCATAAGGAAACCCTACAGCGCAAAATTCATTAGAAATCTTTTTGTTTAGTGTCCTTCGAAACTCTCGGAAAATGTTAAATAAATTGGGGATCGGTCCCCCTGTTTGGGGGGAGGGTTAAACTTTTTAAATAAGCGTCTGAGCGAAAAAACACAGAGCCTTTTTGTCAGGGATCAAAATAAACTAAGGAGCCCGTTGTCAGATCCCCCCTCTGACTAACAAGGGGGGCTCTGGAATCGAATAAATATTTTAAGCTTGCCCCCGAGCACAAGGAAGCCTCGGAACGAAAAAGTCGAAAAATTTTTATTGTAGAGTGTGCTGTAACAGACCAGAAAAATCTGAAATCTTGAAATTTCCCCCTTAAGGGGGTGCTACGTCCCCCCAAAATTTTGCCGCAACTACTATAAGGAGACGTCTGAGCGAATAATCCCTGGGAAATTTTTTGTAGAGTCCGTAGAACCACTTAAGACCCGCGAAAGAAAATTCGGCTCCTGTCTCCAATTGGGCCCAAAATTTAAAAAAAAAATTTTTTTTTTTACTTTTATGTCCGTCTTACAGCTCCCCTGAAATTTTTCTTAAAGTCGAAATCGATATTCCTTTATAGATTTGATCCGGAAGCGTGTGATAAACTACATACAAAATGTTCGAAAATTCCAGGGGGTCTGCGGAACCCCAAAATTTAAATTTCATGGTCGTCGAGATCCTGCAATCAATTTTTCTACATGCGGGCAACTTTATTCCTATCTTTGACCTATGTTTTTTATTGGTGCCTAACCTACAAAAAACTTTCTAAGTTTATTATAGGCTTTTAAACCAATCAAGTGGGTGGGAAAAATTTTGCGATACAGGGGCTTTTTTGGAAAAATTGTGTATGTTTCTTGAGGCCTACTCATAACATAAGGTATAAAGACACCCTACAGCGAAAATTTGATTAGAATTCTTTTTTTTTAGTATCCTTTTTTAGTCGAGGATCAAAGGAAACTTATGGGCTCACGGTCAAATCCACCCTCCGACTAACCGAGGGGCTGTGGATCCGAATAAATTTTTTTTGAGCCGGCCCCACGAACAATAATTTTAATATATAATATTTTTTTTTAAATAATTTTATTATGTAATGTGAGAAATTTGATATTTATATAATTTTTAAAAACATGTTGAAACATGTTTTTAACACATCTTTCAACAAGTAAGGCCGTGACGTAATCGTGATTGCACAACAGGTTGAAACATAACATCGAAATCTGCTAAGTAGCAATGTAGGTTAAATATAGATGTAATAGGAATTAGTAAAGTTAGATGGGAAGAGGAAAGCGACTTTTGGTCAGGTGAATTTAGAATAAATAATTCAGCACCAAAAAAAGGGCAGGCAGAAGTAGATTTTTGTAATGAACTAGAAGATAGGGATGAGAGTAAAGTATATCAAACTGCTTAGGGCGAGAGGTATTGTAATAAGGATAAAATCTAAAATAAGTCGACAATGATTGTTAACGTCTATATGCCTATAAGTGCCCATGATGATGATGAGGTAGAATGCGTATATGAAGAAATTGACGAAGCAATTAAATACGTAAGAGGGGATGAAAATTTAATAATAGTTTGAGATTGGAATGCAAGAATCAGAAAAGGCAAAGAAGGAAATAATGTAGGTGAATACGGGCTGGGCAAAAGGAATGAAAGAGGCGATCGATTTATTGAGTTTTGCAAGAAGTATAATTTACTAATTGCCAACACCCATTTTAAAAATCATAATAGAAGAATATACACATCGAAGAAACCTGGTGATACTGCAAGATATTAGATAGATTACATCGTAGTTAAACAAAGATTTAGAATTCAACTTCTCGATGGCAAAGCATATCCTGGAGCAGACATTGATAGCGACCATAATTTACGATAATGAAATGTAAATTGGGGTTTAAAAACC
>JAAAKQ030208402.1:0-11697 GCA_010016005.3 Zanna intricata | reverse complement strand
GTTTAGATGTCTTTACAGAAGTGTCACATCAAACTTTATTGACTGTATGACCTTTGTCACCCATATTTCATCCAGATCTTTTTCCCATTTTTCTAAACTCTTTAATCTATTTCAAATAATTTCTTCACTAAATCTTTATGTCATCTCTATCAATGATAAAATTATTTCTACTTTTTCCTGCGCAGAAGGAAAAAGTATGGGCATTTAATTTAAAAAAAAAGAAAGAAACCATGGACGTTGGATCTGACAGAATTTTTATTGAAATCATCAAATTAGCCTAAAATACGTTTTGAACATTTTCTTTTCTTTTTTGGCATGTATGCTACTTCATATTTTTTCTTTTCACCCCCCTTTTTCTCACCTGTGAATTAAAATGTAAGGAATTTCTACTAGTTTAATTAATAAAGTAGGGTATTTTTCATAAAATTTGTTGAAGACATTAAGAACTGTTGTCTTCTCACACTTACTAACATTTTAAATTTTCTGTGTTTAACTATACAACAGGAAGGACCTTCATTCTTACTTAATAAATATCATAATACTTATAAACAAAAACTTAATTACTAGCTCTGTAATAAAGCAAATAAGTCATAGATTTTAGTATAATACTTATTTAAATCAAATTAATGACAAAAACAACCTCATTCAAAGTAACTTCTATCATAAACAGTTAACAACGCCACAGTTAAAATAACAATAAAGTTTCATGAGACCAAGTAATTGTTTTTAAAATAGTGTCGGAAACATAATTGTCATAATAACTATGACTGTCATAATAACTATGAAGTATTGCTATTGTTTACATTACATTGTACATGGTATACACTTCAAATTTTTGCTCTAACACATGGAACATTTGTTTAATCTTGTCCTTAAGTAACAAATAACATGAATATTATAAAATTAGGAAACTGAAATTAGTATAAATTTTTCAATAATAGTACATTGTTTACATTGCTGTAGACCTACCATATTTATAATTACTTAATACTAAACTAATAATGTAATAATCAGAGATTAATAACAGATGTAAGTAATGATTAACATTCTTATTGTATGGTAGCTAATTTTAAAACTGGTTGAAGGTTGTGAAATGTATTTACACAAAACACACATGCAGATTTTCTACTTCAGGCTCAATGTAAAGTAGGCAGAATAAAGAAAAATAATATTTCATTGCAGCTTATATATTTCTAAATATAGCTAAAATAACTTTAATAATTTGGTTGTTAAACCATGAGGACTGATGATAAATTTTATGAATTCACCAGTGTGTGTTGCAGTAAGACTATATGACAGCAGTACATTGCTTTCTTTATTGAATCGTAACAGCATTTCAAAGCTGTGTTACTGTTGCCCAGTATTGTTTTGTTTCTGAAAGAAATTTGTGATTGTCTATGTGTATTTATAAAAATAAAAAAAAATCAGAGTTTGAATTAAAGAAAAGCAAAATATTAGATTTTTCTTATCAAACTTGGTAAACCTGGAAATGCAAATTATACTTAGCACAAATTTGTATTTTAGTAAATTTATTATATTAGTTTAATTTATATGATAATTCAAATTTATTATGTTAGTTAATTTATATGTATTTATAGTTAGTAGAATCAAATGCAAAGAAAAAGTCACTTTACAAATGAGTAAATGAGGTAAGGAAAACTGTTTTTGATGTCAAAAGGTCAGGTTAACTACCAATAAACAAAACTAATGAAAATATTGTAAAAGTCTGTCAAATTATGCATAAAAATCATTGACTGTACGAAACATATCATAGCAAGTGAAAATTTATATTATAAGACTAATTTAATTGGAAAACCTTAATATGAGTACAGTGTATGCAAAATGGTACTGAAACAGCTTAAAGAAATAAAGATAAGTTGACATTTGTCAAAACCTTAAGAGACAAGAAACATTTTGAACCATTTCACACATGATGGACGAGTCATAACTCAACTAATGTAACCAATATGAACTTAAAACAAAGTCCAAAATGTAAGACTGTCACTAATTCATGCCAAAAAAAAAAAACATTACAATCAAAACAAAACTGCTAACTTCTATTTAATATGAGGATGGAGTGATAAGTTCTAGGCCTCACACAGAGATAGTGTTGTATGCTTAACTTCTTGATGGCATCGCATGATTCCATTCTTCATTAGTTTACTATAAGAGTTTCAAGTCGCTGCATCATTTAATCTAGTATTTACAATCCATCAGAGAACAGTTTAATTTGGAAACTGCAGTGTTTTTTTTCTTTGGAAAATGGAAAAACTGGAAATCCATGCAGTAATTAAAAGCACTTTTTCTTAAAGACTTAAGTGCAAAGGAATCTTAGAAGAGCTTGATATGACATTGTGAGACTCTTCTCCATCAAATACAATAGTTGAAAACTTGGTTTCAGAGTTTAGATTGGGTTGAATATAAATAGTGATGAACCACACAGTGGATGCCCTTCTGAAGTGACTACAATTTCAGAAATATAGAATGAGCACATAAAATCATTTTGGCAGATCAACTAGTGATAGTGAACAAGTTAACAAAGTTTGTAAGCTTGTCATTAAAATACATGCACAACATTTTGCATGAACAAGCTGAGCATGAGCAAGCTGTGCGCTAGATGGATGCTACATTTGTTCATTGCTGACTAAAAACAGTGCTAAAAAACTTTTCAAGTGACTGTCTCGAGCTGTTTCAGCATAATCCAGAGGAATTTTTACAATGATTTGTGATGAATAATGAGATCTGGGTTCATCACTACACACTCCTGAGACAAAACAACAGTCAAAATAATGAGTTGAAGTTTACTTTCTCTAAAAAAAAAAAAAAAAAAAAAAATGTTATTGTTTAAAAATTACAGAAATTGTTTTTAGGGATACATGTGGAATAATTTTCAATGATTATCTTAAAAAGAGTGAAACAATAAATGGCAAATACTATGAGACTCGAATGCAGGATTTCAATAATGAAATTAAGGAAAAAACTGCATTTGCCAAAAATAAAGTGCTTTACCATCAAGACAATGCTCCAACTTATACTCAGTCATTGCAATGGCAAGAATCAATGAATAACTGTTCAAATTGCTCCAACACTGCCCATATTCTCCTGATCTGGCTCCCAGTAACTATTTCTTACCTCCTAACCTAAAAAAAATTCTTTAGAAGGGATAAGATTTTCGACCAATAATGAAGTTATTGCTGTCGTAGATGGTTATTTTAAAAAGTTAGACCAATCGACATACCAAACTGACATAAGCACTCTTGTGCTGGACTAGTGTATAAACATTCATCTGCCTGTTGAAAAATCAAAACGTATCACGAAAAATAGGTTTTCTTATCCAGTCCCAGAACTTTTCATATACTAAACGAAAAGTTCATTATGAATTTGTACCAACTGGAACTGCATAGTGAATTGAGTGTACTATTCAATAAAAAAAGCAGCAAAGCCTGTTGAAAAAAATTACATTATGATAATGCGACTGGATGTATAGGATTGTCTGCAACAAATTTTTTATTTGGAAAAAATATCATTATATTAGAACATCCATGTTATTCAATGGATCTGGCCTTAGATAACCTTTTTCCTTTTCTCAAAGATAAAGAAAACAGTAATAAGGATATTGACATTAATGACATCAAGAACAATTTAATGACAACTCTAAAAGAGATCCCACAAAATCTCTGCTAAAATTGTTTAAAGGTTAAAGTTCATACACTTTATCAGACCTTGTATTTAGCAGTCATGCTTCGATATCATTTACATTAAAACTCTGATTTTGTGTTTTCCTATTGCAAACAAAACTTTAAACTGTTTATATAAGTTGATAAACTACTTATTCATGATGTAGCATTGTCTGTATGAATACAAAATAATTACAGTTTAAACTATTACGAGTTTAAAAAATAATTGATACTGTTAATTATTGACTGAAGAGTGCAGGCTGATATCTTGCTCTTTATTTATTATCTGTAATTATTTTTAAATATAAAATTATTTGGAAACATGAAAGTGATTAGATAAAGACTGGTTTTAAATAGCTATTACAATAGTTATGTAGACGTTTACAATTCAAACAATATTACTGACAACTTGATAGATAAACTTACTATTTATTTATTAAAAATATAACAGAGATCATTTTAATTTTAAAAAGATTCTTTGTTTTAATTTAACAATATAACTTTTATGTTGCACATGCATGCACACAGGCACGCATGTGCACCAAGCAAGCAAGAGAGAGTGAGTGGGAGAGAGGATAAAACATATTAACAGTTTATTTTATCCATTAACTTTCAGCTTCATTATTATCAATAGGCTACTTATTTTATATATATAATTTAAATGGTTCTAACAAATGTTTCTTATATTACTGCATATGATCTGTAATTTACTCTAAACATAAATACACCTGTATTTTTTTAGTATGGTAGTGCATAGGGTCTTCATAAGAAAAAATAATTCAAGATTGAAAAATCAACAAGAAAAATTACACGACCACTGATTTTTTGGGAAAAGTTGATGACTCTCTTCAGAAGGGCCAAAAAATTGATTCAGAGTATTATTCTATCTTGTTGTCTCAATGAAGAAGGCAATGAAGGAAAAATTATAACCAGCGTACATGGCTTCAACTAGTGGGATTTTAATCTTTCTTTAAACTTATTAATTTCCACCTTACTAAACCTGAATTATTTCAGTTGTTCAGGTATAGTGAAAGTTTCAATTAACCACACATATCAGGAATGGTCTACCTGAGACTATACAAGACTAATCTTTATTTACATTCATATATATCAGTCTATGAAGTAATGCCTTATGATGGTTTCGGAAGCTAAACAGAAAAAAAAAAAGTGTAGAAAAGAGGTGTGAATTAGGTTGCAAAGGACGGAGCTTATCATGCTAATCCATTATATCTAAAACCCAAATTTAATGTAAATGATCAGCTGACATGTTTTAAAATTGATTTTAAAAAATTGTTAAAATGTCAAGTTAGTCCTATATTATTCTTCTTAACTAACTACTCTTATTAAAATAAATAACTAATGTTTATATGTAAATAATTGCACACCTGAGAAGTAGCAGCGATATTCAATGGACCCTGATCCATATTTAAAGAAAGAAATCCAGAATCTGATAAAGTGCAATTGGTTGCAAGAATTGGTTGTGTAAATGTTTGTTCTGGTACAATCTCTGAATACATAAGACCACTTGATTCAACACCTTTAGAGGACATAGCTTCTAAGCGAACTGCAAAACAAAATATTTAAGATAATTTCACAAAGATAAAAATATAGTTTAATTACCAATAAAATCACTGACAACTAAAGGCAGTACATCAGGGAAATCAGTTACAAAAATGTTCTATACAATAAATGTACATCAGTGGAAGATTCAATTTTCCTCACTCCTAGAAGATAACCTATAAATTAATTCACTTCCAACACACTCTAGGAAATACCTAGATGCAAAAATAGAAAATAGGTGGTTCTGAGGTAAAGCTAGCTGGCTGTGCTGACTTAATAGTAATTTACCAAGAGATCTTACAAACTGTTTTCTATACAAGGTGTATTTTATTCAAATAGGAATTAAAAAGCCCAATTTTATCTACTGGATAAAATTGGGCTTCAAATGCTAAGCACTGCACTACCATTAAGTCCGGAAACTCCATGGAGTAACACCTGCTTCCTACAGATTGCACTAACAATAGATTAACTTTATCTACCAAATGCTACTCTCGGAATCTTCTGCCCTACATTCACAAAGCATGAACTGAGGATGAAGGGATCAAAAGCTACACAAAAAGATTGAATAGTTAGAAAGACAATCTACCCAAGGAAAAACCATGACACAAGATAAACAACACAGCTGCCTCAATCCCTCAGATGATTGGGCCATTTTTACCCAGAAATCTGAACTTACTGATGAACATTTATTTAAAAACATTTGCCATCAGAAATTAAAATGAAGATACATCACTATGCTATTCTCTACTGGAAGGTATAAATTATGGATAATTAACAATTATCCATAATTTACAATTATATAATTGTATATAATTATAATTATATAATGTATATAATTATATAATTGTTTACAATTATATAATACTTCTAACATATGCCAGAACTGATCTATTAACAGGTTGACCACTAAGTATTAATACGGTTCACTGTTCCCAGAATTTTAATTATTAATTTATTTGTTCAATAGGATTTTATTAGTGTATAATAATATTAGAAACATGATTTTTACATTTTATTTTATTTAAATAATTTATTAAAAAATGAACTCCATTCTGACTGTTTGGAATTTCCAATATTTCAGTATTTTCCTCCTGACACCAGAAAGTTATTAATGATATGAAAAATGTAAAATTACACAATTTATTTTCAAATTTTGATATTTAATTTCAGTATATTTTATCATTTTTAATTTTATGATACTGTTCAAAATAGTTTAAAGTCACATTTTACATTCATATACAGTTTGTTTCTTATTTTATTTTGTCTACAGCTTTTACATATTTTTATTTTATTCTTTCATTCCTTTCTTCAAAGGTGCCATTTTATCAATTTTACTGATGCAGTAGAAATGATTTTTTGAAGGTCTGGGCACTAGTTGAATATTTAGTGCCATATGAGAATAGCCAACATATTATTTCTAACCAAAAATTATAAAAACTGTCATGCTTAACATGCATAGAATATAAAAAGTATGCATTTGACCAATTTAGTAGCAAAATATGTGAAAGAAGTTTTTTTATCATAGAAAGGTTTTTACAAGGATAAAATGCAATCGTTTCATCTTGTCTATCTATTCCAGACATAAAGTTACTATAATTTAAAATAGCTACTGGCTTCTCAGTTATAGTGCCTCTTTCATCTGTGAAAAGCCTCAATCGATTCCCAAATTCAGTAGTAATATAACTCATAATACGCCTGTCATGCCATTTCCCAATATGAACTTCATTACAAAAAGCAGATTTGTTTTCACCTTTTTCACTTCCTTGTATGAAATAAAGGAAGTATTGTGATCATGATGTATTTTGGTTTTCCAATTTCAATGAAAATATCCATTTTGACCATCTCTGAATCCATTTTGACTAGTTTCAGCATGCGCATACCTCAAATTACTCAAAAACAATTAGCCTTAGTATGCTGAAGTTTTGGATTTAGGGCTGTTGTAACATGGAGTTGTGCACCTCCCATTTTGATTGCAATCAACTGGATCAAAAGTTCCAAAAAAGCCCAAATTCCAAAAAATTTTGAATTTTTTCTTAACTGCAGTAATAAGCCATCATTGACAGTTTTTCAATGATATATCATAAATAGTATTTATTTTCATTGGTTCCAGAGTTATAGCCAAATAAAATTTTAATCAATGAAATATTTGGATCTTACATGGGGAAAGTAAATTGGTGCGAATCAGACTTCATCTCCGTTTTTTTAACTTTTTTCTTTCTAATTTAAATATATTGATTTATTAATAATTATTACCTTCTGATTGTATTAAAATGTTATGATAAATAATAATTCAATAATAACAATAAAAAAAAAAATTAAAACATAAATTATTAATCAAATAAAATTTTACGTACTTTTCATTAAAAAAAAAATGTATTAATGTAATTTAATAGGTATATAAGAAAGTCATGTGATGTCAGCATCACATTTTTTAATATTTCAGACATTAAATATTTGGGGGTTTCATGTTCATTCTGAATACCAATACAATATGTATCTTGGTCAACTAATTTAGTAGTTAGGCCAATGCTGTTACAAAAATTATCAAGGTATACTGCATGGCCAATACCTAACTTTTCTTCCAATAAATGCGTCACTACTTTTTCTGTACAACCAGTATAACCAAAAATGTCTGTAGCCCCTTCATATACATGAATTAAATAAAATTAAAATTAAAAGAAATCTGTTTTGGGACATGTACTTTCTGAATATTGGTAAATCATAAAGAGGATCAGTCTTTCAATAATCACTGAAATGAGTTCAACCAAATAGTCCATTGTAAAGCAATAAGCCTACAAATATTTTTAACTCTTCTATGTAACATCCTTCCAATCTGCAATATGGGATTTTACCTTTACGGAAAACACAAAACTTCAACACCATATTCATCAGTAAACTTGACAATAGTTTGAAAAAATTATCTCGATAATCATTTGAAAAATGTTGATTAGCATGGCATCAACCATAATTGGAATAAGCATTCCTTGCTAATTTTTAAATATAAGTTGCTTTAATATATCCATATCTTCCCGCTGGTTCCTAACCATCTCATTTTTATCATACATTAACTCAACTTCACCATTGACTACCTCAGCTTTATTCCCATAGCTACAACTTGAGAACCCAAAGTATACTCTATTGTAAACAATAAGTATTTAATAATAATAAGTATTTAAATAATATACTCTATTGTAAATAAATAAATACTAAAGTAGATTGAAGACAAAAAAAATATGGTAACCTAACATTGATATGTATCAAATTCACTATTTATCAATGATGCCACAACAGAAAAACAGTCTTTCAACAACGCCACACTCACAACACAGCCAGAGAAATGATTAGTTACCAGTACTCTGAATAAAGTGGGCAACATTACTGAAGGAAACCAAGTCACCCCAACCAGAATGCTCGGCAGTAGTGTTAATTTATTTTTTATTACCACATATAAAAAAAATAGGTAGGGTCTTTAATAAAAAATAATTTACCTTCTTAAATGTTTTCTTAGATCGCTTTTACATATAATTAAACAACATAACGGAATTACTTTAAAAAACTTGATTTCTATGCCATAAATATAACAAAAAGATTCTGCCACAGGAGAATGAAAATTGCAGTATTTCAAATTGAAAATAACAAATTTTCTCTGAATGTAACTTAATAATGTACCATGTAGTTTCTGCCAAAATGTGCAAAGGCTACAGATTAAAACATCATAAATGAAAACTCACTAAGATAAACTCTTTAAATTTAAAAAATCTCCAAACATTTAAATAAACCTCTAGAACGTCATTACAGGAAGCAACAACATAACATACAAAAAATAACATCACTTTGAACATACAATGCCTAAAAAGTTAGGCATAATAGGAAGTTTAATTTAAATAAATTAATATATATATTATATATATATATATATATATATAAATTTATTCTCTATATACTCTTAAAAAGATTGAAATTTTCAAAAA
Organism: Zanna intricata; assembly: GCA_010016005.3. Lineage (NCBI taxonomy): Eukaryota > Metazoa > Arthropoda > Insecta > Hemiptera > Fulgoridae > Zanna > Zanna intricata. The sequence goes on along the minus strand of JAAAKQ030208402.1, from coordinate 2,489 downwards.
ATGATAGCAGTGCTACACATAGTCCAATATACAAGTCCTGTTCAGAAAATAACCAAACATTCTTAATTACATATGGAGATATTTAGTGATGTGCAGTTGGTGGCATTGTGTTTCGCATAACCTCCTCTAGAACCACATTTTCTTGGACTGCTGATATCTCATTTAGTTTTTGTGTTATTGTTAGTTGAGTGCAACATGTTTAAGAGTTAGTAGCAATTTTTGTAATGTGGGATTTTCAGGAGCAACAATACAACATAAAGTTTTGCATGAAACTGGTGAAAACTTTCACAGAAATTTTCAACTTTTGAAACAAGCTTACAGAGATGATGCTCGGAATCGTATACAATATTACGAATGGTTCTCAAGATTTAAAAGTGGTTGTCAGTCAATTGAAGACGACCCTCGATCAGGAAGACCTTTGACTTCAACTGATAACACCCACATTCAGGAAATCAATGATCTGGTGCATGCAAATCGCTGATTGACTGTTGGAGAACTTGCAAAACAAGGTTAGCATCACAATTGGATCATACCACGCCATTTTAACTGAAAAATCAAACATGCATCAAGTAGCAGCAAAGTTTGTTCCTCATTTGATGGCCAAACAGCAGAAAGAACATTGAGTGAATGTCTGTCAGCAACATTTTGAACAAGCCAATGATGATGAAACATTCATACAAAGGGTCATAAGGTCATAACAGAAGACAAATCTGGGCTACAACATTGAGACAAAAGGTCAGTTATCACGATGGACTGGCAAAGGATCTCCATGCTCCAAGAAAGCACGTTAGTCTCGATCCGATGTCAAAGTGATGCACTCTGTTTTTTCAATTTTAATAGAATTGTGCATTCTGAATTCTTGCCTCAGTGTGAAACAGTGAACTGTGCATACTATCAAGGCATTTTACAAGTTACATAAAAAAATCTGCAAACAGAGACCAAAGCTGTGGTGCTCATGATTCCTTCACCATGACAGTGCACCTGCATACTCAACTATATAAATTTGTCAGTTTTGTGCCAAAAATCAGATGACTGTCCTTTCTCAACCTCCCTACTCATCAGACCTGTCTCCTTGAAATCTCTTTTTTTAATTCCTGAAATTAAATTCAGTAAAGAAAGGAAGCGGTTTTAAGACTATTGATGACATTATAGCAAATTTTTCACAGACCTAAAAGGCCATTTTAAATGAAGCTATCCAGAACTGCTTCACAAAGTGGGAACAGTGCTGGGAAAAGTGTATGAATAGAGGAGGGGACAAAAACCAATAATCTGTAAAATTAGTAATAAAAATTTAAAAAAATAAAGATCATTTATTTTATGAACTGATGTTGTAAGTCACACTTGAAAGACATTATACTCGAGAAGTAATTGTATCAAATAAAATTTCAAGAATAAATATTTACCTGAATTATGAGTCTTTTTATGAGCAAAGAATTCAGCAAATGATGTAAACTGAACTTTACATTTTCCACATTGAAATAAATCATCTTCATCAATGGTAACATCACCTACAAAATAAAATTAAAATGAATGAGTACAATATCTCACATTTTACATGAATAAAAACTCCAGATCTTTTCTCTAAATGAGAATAAAAGCATCGCAAAAGGACCATCTGATATATCACTTAATAAGAAGAAATCAATAAATAGTTAGTAATACATTTTACAAAGATATCAATTCAATCTATTAGAGAGTCCTTCCTCTGTTACAGAGTTTGAAGTTGCTATTTTTCTACAAACAAACCATATATTTTTTATGGAGCATATCAATCAATATAATCTTATCAACTTTCCAGCATTAAACATAAAAGCTGTCAAATAATATTGACAGTACTGTAAATGCAAAAACACCATTAATGTTTTATTTTTACCAAGATGCTAGTTTTTTTTAAATTTTTTTATTTATAATTGTCCACTACAAGTATTATCACAAAAAAATCTTCATTCCTACCACACAACTGACTATGTACTGTATATTAGAATTAATACTGTTAATGGGAAAAATACATAAGAAATACTCTATTGCCACTATGGGGATTTTTTAAGACAGAGACAAATAAAGATTTACAAGAGCTTATTACATTTATTGTCAAAAAATCAAAGCGAGAAAATCAAGCATCAGTCAAACAATAATAAATAATATAACTATTTCATTAATATTATATAACATTTAATAATAATTACACAAAGGTTTATAAAAAGTGGTTATATCAGTAATATACTGTACTGGGTTATTAGTATAGTGAATTCTTCTCATTCATGCATACAGTATTCATAATTTCAATGCTCATCATTATTTAGTCAATGTTTCATTTATTAAAAAAAAAAAAAAAAACCATGTGGCAGTCGTGGGACTGGCCGACAGAAGTTATTACTTCTTTTACGAGTTATGGATGTATGTTATTTTCTTGGAAAAATTCCCCCATTTCCACAACACATATATGAAATTTGTACGTGTATATATATATATATATATATATATATATA
>JAAAKQ030208391.1:0-11697 GCA_010016005.3 Zanna intricata | reverse complement strand
ACTAAAAATGGTGTCTGTATGTCTCTTATGCCTTCCTAAACCGTTCATCCGATAGCGATGAAACTTTGGGGAATGGTCGGGAAGGTTTCTGAATTAGTAAAATACGGGGTTTTCCGAAATTTCCCGAATAAATCCTAAAATAAATTAAAAATTGTGTAAGTTAGGAGTATGGAGTCTTCATATCTCGGGGACCAGTAGAGATATAGTAGTGCAATCTGGTGTTTAGGTATCTGGTTAAAAATTAGGAAACACGTGTTTCGGGGTTTTCCGAATAACTCCTACAATTACTATGCTTAGATTATTATAAAATGAGATAGACTTAATGTTCAGTATTAATTGTAATGATTTTGTAGTCATTTCAAACTTTCAATTATTCATTTAATTTATATATATATATATATATATATATATATATATATATATATGTACTCTAATACAGAAATAGCGAAGCATTGCCGGGTCGCTAGTTATTACATTTGTATATATGTAATGAATTTGGTGAAACATCTGATTATGTAATATTAATTGAAAATTATAATTTAGAATCGTATTATTTTTGGATTTTCCCCAAAAGGAAGTTATGTGATGTCCACATCAGATTTTTTTACTTTTACTAGTAATATAGTAGTTTAAAAATTTTAAAAAGAATATTTAATAATTTTTTATTTATTATTATTATTTTTTAAATAGTTTCTTTTGACTAATAAAACTAATGAGTCTTATTATAAGTTCGAATTATTGAATAATAAGTACGAATTATGAAGTGCTCCGATCTCCACAAATATTTGACTGTTTAGTAGAAAAAGTTCAAGTGTCTTTTAAATACCTACCCTGTCTTTTTTCTTCTATTCTCTTAGACTGTACAGAAAATAACAGACTATTCTCTGTGTATAGAATAAAACGTCGTACAATACATAAATTTAAAGGAAGGAAACAATGAAATGCTTTAAGGGTCTCTTGTGTTGCAACGTTTCTTTCTTTAAATTTAGTGTATCGCTTGAGTAATAATGGTATATTTTAACCATGCAGTCTTTTGTTTTTTCTGTATGATTAGGTTTATGAACTATCTCGTATTTACGTAGTATGTATTTATTAAGTCCTATGTAATTTTTTGTACGTCTGTTATCGTCGCAAGTATGTATATTTAATTATTATAAATTTTTTATTAAATTAAAAAGTATGAACTATCTGTTACGTAATTTAATTAAACAATAATTTATGAGTGCCAAATTTAATTTAATTTAATTTCATATTAACATGAGTTTGTTTTTAGTTTTATTTTTGTAAAGTTTATAACAAAGATAATAATAATTGTAGAAGATAAAAAATGTCATTTTTGGTTTTTTATTTATTGTTATTATTGAATTATTATTTATCGTAACATTTTTTTACAATTAGAGGTTAATAATTAGTAATAAATCAATATATTTAAATTTTTTTAAAAATGTTTAAATAAAGGAGATGAAGACTGATTCGAACCGAGGACCTTTTCTTTAAAGATCCAAATATTTCATAGATTATAATTTTGTTGGGCTATAACTCTGGAACAAATGAAAATAAGTACCACTTATGAATATCGCTTTAATATTTGGTAAGCATCATGGTAATAATGTTTTTAAAATTAGAAAAAAATTAGTAATTAAATACCTTCGTAAACAACAAAATGGCGGCCATGTTTATTTTTCAATTCGTTATATCTACGTAAATATTAGTTTTATCAAAATTTATGTCATTTGGTAAAATATTAAGCCTTTTATTTTTGACTAATGACATTTAATTTTTTTTAAATCTGTTAACAAATAATCGAGATGGGAAAAAATTGATGTTTTAATTTTCTGTCATACTTATTAGATCTATTATTGTTAAAAAATTATATAAATTAATATGATACTAATTTATAATGCTAGAATTAACAATAAATAAAAATAGTTAATATTTAATCGAAATGAACATAAAATGAAGGACAAGAAAACAGACAAAAAATTACATCAATTTTCTGCCATAACTTGGCTATTTGTTAACAGATTTAAAAAAAAAATGTTATTTTGTGTAATGAACTGTTTTCAGTCGTCTAATGTTATCACCGTTGTCTACCAGATTAAAACCAAGTAGATTTACCTATCCATTTAGCATAACTATTTGGTTATGCTAAATAAATCTCATCACGAACAAACGAGATTCCCAGGTATTTTTGTAATTTTAGAATTCCTAACGAACTAAGGCGGTTGGATAAATTTCCTCAATATATTATTTTAGACTTTTGGATCACTTTTAATATTGTTGTCAATGATCGTCCCCCAAAGCTTTATTCCATACATCCATATCAGTTTCAAGAAAATCTTTTATAAAATTGAGATCATTTTATCTTGCATGCTAAAATACATTATAACTTCACTATGGACTACAGTACAGAAATATTTGTACAGAAATACTTAGTACAGACTAATACATTTTATTTGATTCATGGAATCTAGTTTTGCACAGCTGATGATATCTTACAGCAAGTGATGGAAATGTCCGCCATTTTTGAAGGCAGGAAGAAAACTGGCAGGTTTCTTCTTGCCTTCAGGAAAGGTGACAACTTTCGCAGGCTTCTGTCTGCGAGAAAGGTGTGCACAACATTTTTTCTGATGAATTCCGAGAGAGAGAGAGAGAGAGAGAGAGAGAGAGAGAGGGGGGGGGAGGGAGAGAGAGAGAGATTCACCCACACACACATACATATATATACATGTATATATGTGTGTGTATATATATATATAATAGACAAACACGCAGTTTTTTTTTTGCGGAATTTTCATTAATAAATGGAAAAGATGAGTTATCGGCTTTGTAATAGTTTTTCAATGTTAATTTCTTTTAAATATAAATTATTTTTATTAAAAGAAACATTTTTGTGGTTAAATTTTTGCTGCTTGAAATTTCAATTAAAAACTTAAATTAACTTTAATGTTAATATTTAAATATTTAATAGGATTAATACAAATTTTATATTTAAATTGAATTATTCATTATATCAGTATTAACGAAATAAATTTATGTTTGTAACTAATAAAATAGTATTTAAAAATCTTAATCAAAATTTGTAAAAATTATATTTTCACGTATTTTAGTTTTATTTATTATTATAATTAGTTATAATAAGTAATTATTATATTTTTATATCACTTTATTATTTTTATATCACTTTATATATCAGAACGCGTTAATAAATAATAATTTTATTTTCTTTGCAGATTTAATATTTAAAAGTCTATAAGTTGTAAAGCAAATTTTTTTTTATTATTATGCTGTTTAAAAAATGTTTATCATTTATAATGGACCCGTTAATTATTATTGAAGATACGTGGCGATGACTTGAGAAGTAAATGAAAATGATTTATTCTGAAATGATGAATGTTGTTAATTATTTTTTATTAAAGTAAAAACCAAAATTCAACCCCTAATGTAAAATTTTGGTTTGGACGGTAGAATATTATTTTGAACACCATATGTTTTCGTTGTTCCAAAACGGTTGCGGGTTAATTAATCAAGTTGTGGCAACAGATGAGGCGTGAGTTCGGCCTTGCAAGATTCATGTCGGTAATATTGAAGCCGGGTTCTAGCTTTACTACTCTACCCCTCGTAGCACGCCCTATTCCTGATACCGTAGTCCGGCGACGAATACTATCATGAACGGATGAAAATTCCCTCATCCCGGGGGAAACTCTGACCGAGGCATTAACTAATGACGCATCCCTCGACCCGTGCTGTATTTCAAGCCGCCTAAAAACACTGATAATTCTCACCGTGTTGTTGTTAGTAGTTATGGTGCGGTGATTTGTGTGCCCCTAGCTGCTTTCACCCTTTACTTCGTATAAATTAGCTAATTAAGGGTTGATGAATAATTTATGTTTTGTTTTTATAATTTTTTTTTTTATTAGAAATAGAGATTGATTTTAAAAAATACTTTCCTTTATTTTGATGCTGTTATACTGATGGTTGGGTAATATTGATTGTGAAATTAAGAAAGAAAGATCTAATTCTGTAGTATATTTTATATTTTTTGAGAGATTATTTTTTAATCCATAAATTATACTAATCTTAATAAATGTTTTACCTATTTGTACAAAGGAAAGCGTAGTAGTGATAAGACGTTCAATGTTAATTTCTTTTTATTTATATATTTACAAAAATGTTTGCTTAAATGAAGTTCAATAAAAAATTCTTGTTTTGTATGTTTTTATGTGTGTTAGCACACTTATGTTTGTTCTTCATAATTTCTAAAAACAGTAGACTAACTTCTACTAAAGACGATATATATTTTTAATTATGGACGTTATTGCTTGTCAGTGGATATATTATAAAAAAATTCACAAGACAGTTGTTTCCGACGCACAGTTCACACGCACATATTCACACAACTTAATTTAAAATATTTATCATTGTATTTAAATATAATATTTTTTCTGTTATATAATTGAATGATTCTAACCAATGCGCGCGCATACTGTATATAATCGCGCGGTTGTGGCGGTATTTATTTATTTATTTTTTTGTTTAACCTCCGGAACCATCGTTAAGGTATATCTTCAGAGGATGAGATGAATTAATTGTAGCGTGTGTGAAAAATTCCATGCCTGACCGGGATTCGAACCTGGGACCTCCGGATGAAAAAGCCGACCACTCACGGCTTGTAGCAGTAATAGCAGCGACGGTCGTCACTAACTAAACTAATGTAATTTCACAACTTATATAAAACAAATTTCGATTTATGGTCAACAGAGAGGTGTAGTCGCGAGACTTCATGCACCACGTAGCAAGTGGACCGAGCGATCGTGTTCAAGACCCAGCCAGACCGATTTAACTTTTTACATTTTAAATATTATTCGTTTATTTAATTCTACAGCTCACTTTTTTCTTTTTTTTTTTTTAAAGCACGGAGGTCGGATTCTACTTCTCATCTCTCTTTTTTATCTGTTTAGCCTCCGGAACTATTGTTAAGGTATTAACTTCAGAGGATGAATGAGAATGATGTGTATGAATGTGAATGAAGTGTAGTCTTGTACAATATCAGGTCGACCACTCCTGAGATGTGTGGTTAATAGAAACCCAACCACCAAAGAAACACCTACTTCTCATCTGAACGTCACAACATAACAGACGACTACAACAGGATTATTTTGGTAGTGGGCGTGCTAGTTTGCAAAACGTTTTTATTTAAATATTATTTTTTTTATAGTTAACAAATGTGCCTAAGAAAAACGTTACTTTAATTAGGCGAAATCTCGAGATACTGAAGGTAACCTTGCTTCAAAGCTTTACCTCCGTAACCTTTCAAGTTGTAAATTTAATATCATCAGTGTCCCATATACGAGTATATAACACTAATCTGAGTTTCTAGTCAAGTTTGATATAAAAGATCCAGTAGTTCTGGAGATATAACGTAATTTAAAGACCAACACCAAACACACATACGCGTGCGCGCGCGTACATACGAATATTAACATCCGGAAAATTTCCATCTGGTTTTTTTGGATTCCTTAGGTATCAAAACGTCAAGATCCGGTGAATACCGCATATGCCCAAATTGGACCGATTACAATACATTCCCGTTTAGAGCTATAGCGCTATCTATACGCGATAGTAAAAATGGTAGCTTCGTTATGTAAGTCAAGGTCTTTATTTAAAATTTATTTATTAATTACTAAATGAAAAGTGAAATTTTGTTAGGTTTTTCAATACTTTTACGTAGAATTATCATTAGTACAATTATCTTACTTAGTTATAAATTTCTCATTTTATATTTAAGAATTCAAAAGAAATTCTTATAAATAAAATACAGTTAATATTGAAAGAAAATTCTGGAAACGCGCGTTGCAAAATTTTTACAGTTTTATTTAATCCTATCTTTTATACAACTTTTGCATTAAGAGAAATTTTTAAAATGCTTTTGCAAAATTTTTTTATATGTATAATCAGGTTAGATTTCCCACAAATTGTATATGAATCACATTAATTACTAGTTATAATAATGCACTGTATGGGAACTAATCAGTTTTTATGTCCAAATTTCACAAAAATTACGAAACACCAACCATGTAAAAATTTGAGTAATTGAAAACTCAGCCTCTCTCTTTTTCCCGTATCCAAAATTATGAGATTTTTTTTATTTAAGGGGTAAGGATAAAAGAAGTTTTTAAATAATTTTTTTTACACAACTACTAATAAATAGTCTTCAAAAATGAAAGTTTATGGTAAGTTATTTACCAAAATATATATACCTATCGCAAATTATTAATCGTGTATTGACTGCTTTCCGACTGTATTAAACTAATACTACACTACCACATTCTCCAGTACACATGAACTACCGTTTCAAATTTCATGAATTTACGTTTACTCGTCGTAGATAATTAAGCAAATTAAAGGCCAACTCCCAAATGCGTACACACACTCACACTCAGTAACTCACGCATACCCAAAGTTCTTTTTATGAATTTTTTATCTAGATTTCAAAACAATGAAAAATGCAAAAAAAATTTATTGCTCATATATTTACACTAATTACAATTTTTTCGTTTATATCGGAAATGTAAATACGGATGAGCAATTTCTTTATATATATTATCGTGTTTTCAGTGTTGAAATAATATTTATTTGTTTGCAAATTTTAGAGAGCTTGTCATTTGTTAGCGACAAATTTCAATATTAAACCGGTTCTTAAAATAATTATAATTTTGTAGGATGCCAAACTGTTTACTGTGAATAAATAATAAATGTATTTTTTGTATGATACATTAGTTAATTTTTTAAGAATATAGTAGCGTCCTCTGCCGCGGGTTTTTTCCGTGCTACTTCCGTATAGAACATCAAAGATTAGAAATAGTTCTATTGGTAATTATGTTGCTCTTAGCAATAATTGTATACTAAAGTATTTTATAATAATTAAACCCACTTACCAACAATTTTTATACATTTAGTCCAAGCGTCCGTAACTATTCCATCATCAGGAACTCAAAATATGTTTTTTAATTTTATTAAAACTAAAAATATAAATTTTTTTTAAAAACATTTGTTTTTTAAAACAAAAATTTGTGTAAAACGTATATGTAATTTTCGTTATATGTTTAAAATTATATCGATTTATTCCAGTCATTGTAAATGCCTCCACCGTTATGATACCCAGTTTCAACGTGACATCTGTACGTACGTATAGATATTTATATTTTTGAGTACATAACTCAAGAACGATTAGCCGTAGAATTTTAAAGCTTTTTATTTAGGACTGTTGTAACCTATATCATCTCCCGTTTTGTTTGCAATCGACTAAACCAAAAGTCCCAAAAGCTCAAAATCCAATTTTTTTTTTTTGTATTTTTTCTTAACTGCATTAATATGCCCTCACTGAGATATTTTCAATGATATATCATAAGTGATACTTATTGTCATTGGTTCCAGAAATATAGCCAAATAAAATTTTAATTAATGAAATATTTAGATCTTACAAGGGAATGCACATCGTTTCTAATCAGATTTCATCTCCTTTTTTATTTATTTTTTAAATGATGTTTTTTTTTTTTTTAATTTTTATTATATAGATTTATTAATAATTATTAAACAGTGGTTGTAAAAAAATTTGAAAATAAAATAATTCAATAACAACAATAAAACAAAATGAAAAGATCTAAAAGTTATTATTTAAATAAAATTTTATGGATTTCTAAAAATGTTTATCTGAATTTAATAGGTTTTATTACATATGTATATTCTTATATGTGATAAATTTGGTATACAACTGATTATTTAATATTAATTGAAAATTGTAATTTAGAATCGTATTATATTTGGATTTTCTTTTAAGGAAGTTTTGTAATATCCACATCAGATTTTTTTAGTTTATGTTTTATAGTGTAATTTTTATACTTTCATGATTAAATACATGAAATATTTTTTTAATAAAACATTTTTAAATGTAATTGTTGTTGAAAGTTTAGTATTTTTTTTTATAACCATATTTGTTTATTAAAAAGTTTGTAAATTTAGTTTATAAAAAAATATTGTTTAGTGCTACGTTGTTGTTTATTTTATTCTAACAAATCTCTTTAATCAAGGGATAGTAATAATCAAATCCCTTTTTGTAAAATTAAAATTGTATTTTAAAAATTTTCATATTAATGAAAGTTTTTTTTTTTTTTCAAATATTTAATTCATCGTATTTGTTTAATGTACGTAGAGTTTAATAAAAGAAATTACCTTTTTTTTTTCTTTTTTGTTATAAATAATAAATATTTATTACTATTTGATTATTTGTTTGTTACACGAATATTTACTATCAATTTTTTAAGGGATATAGAATCGGCTCATACACTAAAAGAATTTTTCAGTATTTTATTTTGTTCTGTTATTAATTGCAGATATTCACATGGACATAATTGAATTTATAACAAGAATGAAGCCTACAATGTTTGTTATATTATTTAATTTCCAATTTTACTGCAATTACAAAAAATAAAAAAAATTATACAATAACACCATACAAATAAAAATTTAATTACTCAAAAATAAAAAAAAAACAACTTGTGATTAAGCCATATTTAATTATTCTGAAAATATAATAGCTTATCTAGAGTTTATACAATTTTATATTAATATTTTATATTTTAGAATTTAATAATTAATAATCCACAATTCATGGTTCTATAAACAATATATAACTATAGTCTGATTAATTAAACATGACACCTGAATGTCATGTTTAAAAATATCTCCTTTAATGGTTTAATTGATGAAAATTGAGGGAAAATGGGTTGCACAATACAGGAGGGTATATCCATTGTCTCCCAATACATTATATGTGCCAGTTATGCCAAGATCCAGAATGCCTTCATAGAAAATTATGGTATGAATGCACCAAACAAGTCCTCAATCAAGCGGCAAGAGACAGGGAATATGGCAGATGCATCCAAAGTTGGACAACCGAAAGTGCTAACACCAGAACAGTTGATCGACGTGCAAGCTGCATATTCTACTAGTTCCAAGAAGTCTGTGGGATGTCTATCTAGCCAGTCTGATTCCTCCGTCGGTAGCGACCACAAGACATTGTGCAATTATTCATGAGTTTTACCTGCAGATAGGGCAAAACGTGTAGCTTTCTGTCAGTGGTTCATGTTCTGTGAGCGGTTTTTGGTCTGATGAGGCGTGGTTCCACCTTTTTGGATACGTGAAGGCACAGAATTCAAGCATTTGATGTTCGGAAAATTCACTTCAGCTGCAGAAATCTCCCCTACACGAACAAATCGTTGATGTTTGGTGTGCAATTTCACGTATGTAAATCTTAATGACATTCTTTCTTGGCATGGTGAACAATGAGCGCATGGTGCAATGAGCACATACAAATGGTACAACAATTTGTAAACAGTACACCTGCAGATCGGATCGAGTACACGTGGTTTCAGCAGAACAATAGAACTGTTCATACAGCCAACAATACTATGACTTTTGTATCACTGTTTTCATGGACAGGTGATTTCGAAGGGGGGTTGTGGCCTCCTCGGTCTCCTGATTTATCCCTCTTGGCTTTTTTTTTTCTTGTGAGGTTACCTTAAGGATTCTGCTTATTAAAGTCATCCTCACATCATTTCCGAACTGCAGAGCGGAATTAAACGATGTTTCGCTGTGATTTCTTAACAAACGTCACACGAGTATTTAAGAGTATGAGTATTTAACGAGCACGAGTATCTAAGAGTATGTAATGTCATGCTTAATTATGCGAATCGCATAATGGAGGCCACTTTAAACAATTATTGTAACTTACTCATTTTCCTATAAGGTTGCATTACTTCTTGAACACTACAGAAATAATTCATTTATAATTTGTAATCCATTAATGATGTATAAGAAATACACCACAAACATCCTGCTTGTTAACATTATTTATTTAAATAAAGGTCGTTTTCTTTATAGGTAGCCTTTGTAAAGAAGAAAAAAATCGTAGAAGAAAAAATATTTAAATAAAACATATTGGTGAAAACATTTGCTTAGTATATATACTGAATGAGTATGAAAGATTAGTATAAAGCAAGGGGAGACAGTAATCGTATTAAATCTTTTTAAATGGTTGGTGGTCTAAAAATATGTTTCGTGTAGCTTATATACTTGTAGCTTAAACTTGTATTAAATAGATAATAAAAAATATGTATATTATTTTTTTATTATATATGTATATTAAATAAAATTATATTTAGAAACGATACATACGTCTTACAAATTATACTTACCAGTGGAAACTAATTATACAGTATCATAGTATTGAACAGCGGACTGAAATTATGCACTTGTACAATGTACAGAATGGTTTTTTTATTATGTAAATAAATTTTTCATTAGTTACGACAATAATAATAAGATATAAATAAACTTTAACAATGTTTAATCTGTAACATAGCAATGGTTGTGATATTTTAAAATTACTTCTGTTAAAATAATCGACAGGAGTACATCTTTTAACTTTTGCTCCAGTAAAATTAACTTCAAAAAGTTTTACACGAATAAAGCAGAAAATTATGAAGACGTAAAGTAAAAATTTTAAAGAGATTGAAAACAAAGTAGATCTTAACATCTAAATCAAATCAAAAATTTATATATTTAATTGAAAACAGTAAATCTTTATAAAGAAATAAAGTAACAAATTTTAAAAGCAGTACCAAAAAAAGATATTAAAAGGTTTTTAAGTGTAAAAAAACTAAAATGAAAGAAGGAATTCTACAAAAGAAAATATATTGGTCAAGAAAAGTTGAAAGTTTTTTGTCTAAAAGTAGAAAGTGAAGAAAACATAGAAGAAAAGTTTACTATATCAAAAAGAAACTAAACCAAGGAAAAAAGTATCAGAACGTAAACACCAGGCAGCTCTAAAATCATTAACAGGTATTTGTAAATTAAGCAAAAATTAATCTAAATTAAGAAAAAAAAAAAAAAATTAAAAAATAGTCCAACGGTAACAATAGTGGAGGGGTGGGATTAAGTGTGATGCGGTGGAGGGCTCGCATCACAATTTTTTTTATTTTTGAAATTTAAAAAAAAATTAAAATGAAGAAACTGTTAAAATAAAATTTTCTGTCTTAAGTCATGAAGAAACAAGAAGGAAAGATAAGTGAACTGCATAAAAAAGAAAATAATCCAATGAAACGTCAGTTGAGGGGAGGGATTAAGTGTGATGCGGTGGAGGGCCCTCATCACAAACCCTTTTTACTTTTGAAATTAAAAAAAAAATTAAAATGAATAAACTGTTCAAATAAAATTTTCTTTCTTAAGTCATGAAGAAACAAGAAGGAAAGATAAGTGAACTGTACAAAAAAGAAAACAATCCAATGAAATGCCAGTGGAGGAGAGGGATTAAGTGTGATGCGGTGCAGGGTCCTCATCACAAACCTTTATTATTTTTGAAATTTAAAAAAAAAATTAAAATGAAGAAACTGTTCAAATAAAATTTTCTGTCTTAAGTCATGGAGAAACAAGAAGGAAAGATAAGTGAACTGTACAAAAAAGAAAACAATCCAATGAAATGCCAGTGGAGGGGAGGGATTAAGTGTGATGCGGTGGAGGGCCCTCATCACAAACCTTTTTTACTGTTGAAATTTAAAAAAAATTAAAATGAAGAAACTGTTCAAATAAAATTTTCTTTCTTAAGTCATGAAGAAACAAGAAGGAAAGATAAGTGAA
>JAAAKQ030208380.1:0-11697 GCA_010016005.3 Zanna intricata | reverse complement strand
TTTTGTTATCTTGCTAAATTAATTATATATTATGTATTTGAATATATATCTTATCTTTATAATGTTTTTTATTTTAATTCTAATTTATCCATTTTGGTTTGATTTTGTTAAATTTTTTTTTTTTAGTATTTAACAATTTTTTATGTTGTGTTGACTTGTTGTTAGGCCTAATTCACTTTTTACTTAGTAAGTAAGAAATACTTTTTTACTCAACCTATTACTCATTGAAATGAGTTCAACTGAAATGTATTTTCTTCATTCTTAATATTTTTTGTTTAACCTAAGTGATTCAACATTTTTATTCTTGTAAATATATCCGGATGGTAATCTCCAACACATGTTGGCCTATGGAGATATCTAACTTTCAGTCTAGTTAACTTTATATGATTTTGTAAGTAGCGTGACTTTTTTGTAACTATTAAGTTTTTGTATATACATTATTTTTACTGTAATTTGTATGTGTTTGACTGAAAATAAAAGATATTATTATATATATATATATATATATATATATATATATACACTTGTATATAAATATATATGTTTTTAAATTCTATTACATAAACCACCTTTATTTAATACAAATATAAATAAATCTTAACTAGAATTCTGTACAGAAGAATTGAGGGGAGAGTGGAAGAAGTGTTAGCAGAAGACCAATTTGGTTTCAGGAAAGGTTTAGAGACAAGGGAACCAATTTTAGCACTCTGATTAATAATGGAAGGAAGATTAAAGAAAAACAAACCAACATACATGGCATTTATAGATTTAGAAAAGGCATTTGATAACGTAGACTGGAGTAAAATGTTCAGCATTCTAAAAAATTTAGGGTTCAAGTATAGAGATAGAACAATTGCTAACATTTACAGAAACCAAACTGCAACAGTAATAGTCGAATAACATAAGAAAGAAGCAGTAATAAAAAACTTAGTCCAACAGGGATGCTCCCTACCCCCGTTCCTTTTTAATCTTTACATAGAACTTGCAGTTAATAAAGTTAAAGAACAATTTAGAACCAGAGTAACAGTGCAAGGTGAAAAGATAAAGATGCTTTGATTTGCTGATGATATAGTCATTCTAGCAGATTAAAAAAGATTTAGAAGATAGATTGAATGGCATGGATGAAGTCCTACACAAGAACTACTATATAAAAATAAACAAAACGAAAGTAATGAAATGTAGTAGAAATAATATAGATGGACCATTCAATATAAAAATAGGAAAAGTAAAGATTACGGAGGTAGAAGAATTTTGTTATATGGAAAGCAGAATTATTAAAGATGGGTAAAGCAGGAACGATATAAAATGCCAAATAGCAAAGGCAAAATGAGCTTTGTCAGATATATAATTTGCTTAAATCAAAAATCAATTTAAATGCAAAAAAAAATATTTCTGAAAATATATGTTTGGAGCATAACTTTATATGGAAGTGAAACTTAGACAATCAGAGTACCTGAGAAGAAAAGAAGCTTTTGAAATGTGGTACTACAGAAGAATGTTAAAAATCAGATGAGTGGATAAAGTGACAAATGAAGATGTGTTGCTGCAAATCGATGAAAAAAGAAGCATTTGGAAAAATACAGTAAAAGAAGAGACAGACTTATAGGCTACATTTTAAGGCATCCTGGAATAGTCACTTTGATATTGCGAGGTGCTGGTAGATGGGAAAAATTGTGCAGGCAGGCAACAGTTGGAATATGTAAAACAAATTGTTATAGGTATAGGATGTAGGAAGTATACCGAAATGAAACTGGCACTATATAGGGAATCTTGGAGTGCTGCATCAAACCAGTCGAATGACTGAAGACAGAAGAAAATTTATATAAAAGTATAAAACAAGTAAGTATATGATAAGTATACATAGATATATATATATATATAGGTGTCCCAAAATTAACATAAGATTTGCTGCCATTTTTGCAGTAAATTGTTGGCAACCCTGAAAAACGGACAATTTAACAGCTGAGAGTTTAGGGTTAGTAAAAATGGAGCATTATACAATACAACAACGTGTTTTCATTATTGAACAATATTTAAAAAATAATGAAAGTTTGGCGGCCGCAGTTCAAAAATTTCATCCAAAATATGTCAAAATAGTGTTGTAACCTCTTCAACTGTGAAAAGATCAATTGAAAAATTCAGGGAGACTGGATCAGTTGGAGATGCTAAACACACCGATAGTCCAAAAACAAGCCATTCAAATGTTGATATCGAAGCAGTGCATAAAAGTGTTGGTGAAAACCCAGGATCATCAAATCGGTATTGTGGACAAGAATTGCAAATTTCAAGAAGCTCTCTACAGCGTATACTCACAAAAGATCTGTGTATCCATGCTTACAAAATTCAATTAGCACAACATTGGGCGGTGATGCCCAATGACCATGAACAGTGAAGAGAGTTCGTGGAATGGATTATTGTACATTCACAAGTGGGTGCTGATTTTTTGAGCAAAATCATCCTAAGCGATGAAGCACATTTTCATCTTGATGGCTTTGTTTTAATCGCCAAAATTGCCGTGTTTGGGGTTCAGAGAACCCACATGTGATTGTCGAACAAACAACAGATACACCCACAAGGTGTCACTGTTTGGTGCAGATTTTGGGCTAGAGGTATCATTGGACCATACTTTTTTGAAAATGGGGCTGGTCAAGCAGTAACTATTACTGGTGCTCGATATCGCAACATGATAACACAGTTCTTTCTGCCGAAATTGGATGCTATTGATGTGGCCAATATGTAGTTTCAACAAGACGGCCATACAGCCCGTGAAACAATTCAATTACTACAAGAAACATTTCCTGGTCGTGTATTCTCCCATTTCGATGATCAGAATTGGCCCCCTACATCGTGTGATTTAATCCCATTAGATTTCTTCTTATGGGCTTATTTGAAGCCAAAGGTCTATGACAACAAGCCAACAACCACCTGTGCATTGAAAGAGGAAATTAAACACTGCATCAACGAAATTCAGCCACAATTGTACAGAAATGTAATGAAAACTTTCGACGAAAGAGTAAGTCTGTGCCAGCAAAGCTGTGGAGGCCATTTGCCCGATGTGTTATTCCACAAATAACCCTATCCTATGTACGTTATGATTCAATAAAAAAATAACACTCTAAAGACTAAAAACAGTGTTTTCTATTTAATTCAAATCTTGCATTAATTTTGGGAGACCCTACACACACACACATACATACACACACCCTATATATATATATACTTTTCTTTAATATAGGTAGAAATATTTTTTTATAGTGTGTTAATGTTTTTATAACTTTTTATAAGAAAAATGTATTGTTAATCAATCAAAATGCATTTTATCATAACCCTTAGTTGTAAATAAAACCTTACTTGGTACATAAAACCTGAAATAATTTAATTTTAACTTTTTCCTTCTATGCTTATTAAAAATATTGTAGTAATATTTTACGTTTTGTTGTACTTGATCTACATCAGATTTTGATGGAATTAATATTTACCATTTCCATGATCAGTAATGATAGCTGGGTATAATGTAAGCAAGGTATGATTTGTAAATGAATAATTTACAATGCTGTTGACAGTATATAAGTACCTTTACATGTTATGTAAAATAATATGTGAAGGACTGTTTTGAGTTTTAAGAACTAAGAAAGAGTAGTAATTCTAATAAGTGAAGATATAATGAACCAAATAAAAAAAAAACTCCAACTGTTTTATCTGACAATAATCAGTATTGTACTAAAATAAAATATATATAAAAGTATAACTTAATGAAACAGATAATATAATAAAAATCATACACGAAAAATCACTTTTATAATTTTATTCATGAAATATTGTAACAATATTAATTTGTCAAAATTCTATTATAAAGAAAAAAAGTAAATTAAATAATACTGCAATATAAATATTCCATTAGTATAATTGATCGCAATTCTATTTAAAAGTTATTTTTCTTAGTTTTATTCATATTAATGATCTAAATATAAATAACTTTTTACATTTTTTGCAGGTACTTCATTAAAAGGATATTTATAATAAATAATCATAACAACATCGTTGTAATATAATATAATCATTATAATATTTGTAATAATATAATAAATAATATATTTATTTACTACCTCCACAATAAAAATAATAATAATAACTTTAACTGGGCATCAGCCTGCAGTTACCAGAGTAAATAATAAACAAATATTAATGAAGTTACCAAAAGTATAAAGTAAATAAATATTAAATCAAGTGTAATCAACTATAAGACCAAAATGTGCAAAATAAATTTTTAATTTAAAAAATATAGTAAACACAAATATTTTTTCAAACTATTAGGTTTTTACAAAACTTACCACAAAACAACACTTAAGTTTATGTTTAATTCACTTTCTAATCAATTCTTACACAAGTCATTTATATTATAAGCATGTATGAGTTTGATTGTTTATTTATTATATATATATAAATTTTTGTAAAAAATGATGTTTTAAATATTCAATATTTTATTCTTAATTCAAAATTGTAAATAGTTTACCAATGTGACAAAAATTAAATGTATTTTATAAACTAAGTTACCCTTTAAGTTAATAAAAAGACATTAATTCAGTTGTATGGAAGTACTTTGTTTATTGACTATCATAATTAATTTCATTTGATACAAATAATTTTGATAATCTAAATATTTGATTAAAAGTTTCAACATGCCAAAGGTATGTGAAATAAGAATTACTGGAGATAAGTTCACATTTCTTAAATCTTAAATTCATTGAACAATAATAATTTCATATCATTTACAATTTTTAATTTCATTTTAATTTATCAACACTACTGAAAGAAACTAATATAGTAAATAATAAAAAATGAATGCAGAAACAATATTTTCAACTGAGAAACTGCATTTTCTATTTTACATATTAATATTAGGTTAATACCTATCAAATAATGTTTAATTACAAAAAGAAAAATATTTTATAAAAAAGATTATGTTTCTACAAATTTGATTATTTCTCATTTATATATTGTTTAATATGTATACATACACACATATATTAATAATAAATAATAAGTGTTCTGCCCAAAGGCAGGTCTTCTGTGAAGTACAGATTTCTTATCAATCTCTCTTAATAAGATACCTATAAAATTACTTTTTTTTATTAAGCAGGTCTTACATGGTTTTTTCAAACCAAACTATAAATTACATTTCATAAAATAGCACACATTTTAACAAACATGCTAAAACAACATTACATAAAAGTTATCTTTTGAATGAGTTTTTCATTAATAGCATAGCCTGGGAAGAATTTGCATAAATGCATGTGTTTACATATCTTTTTTATCAAAAAATTCAAATGTGATTACAATTTTATTCATAACCAAGAAACATCACCTCACCTCCACGAACATTTCCTCCATTTTATCAGTTTTTTTTTTTTTATCAATATGAATATTAATCAGCGGACAATAAAATAGTGATTTTTCTATTCTAAATCTCTTCTGCAGTATTCATCTACAAACACAGATAAACATGAAACAAGATGCTTGGGAATGAATAATATATAGTTTTTGAAGAAGTTGGTGTTTCATTCACATTACCTACATTTCATTCTAGTACTTAACATTCATACAATATATGTTAAAAATATTACATCCCCTTTGAAATATTTCAATAGATAGTATTTATTGACAAAATTTATTATGAAATAAATATATACCTGTAGTATCTTAGGAGTTTCATATTCATTATCTATTAGCATCATATTCAAGCAGTTATTATTTTATTGGAGTTTTTTTCAAAATTACTTTAAAAATGGCTAGCATTGGAAAAGTTTCTTTGACTCAAATAGATTTTAAAATAAAAAAAAATTAATGTTAAAATAGAAAACTTCACCAAATAAGAATAAATGCAGAAAGATGCGACAGTATGCTGGATTATGTATTAATACATAATCATACCAATAAATTTTAATTTACCACCCTTGACCCAACAATAATATAAGGCTACATATCACAATATACAATATTTATCATACAAAGTATACTATACTTCGATAGTATATTTATCTTTTACAGTATACTTAAAACCGGTTAACCTTGCTTGTAAATAAATCTTATCAGTAAATCATATCAATGTAACTGTTCAAATTTGCACATTTGATATTTGATAACCATGATATTTACACCTCTAATAAAAAACAATATGATATACTACAATAATATTTTTAACAGATAATAAACCAATCAACAATAAGTATGCTGTATTAAACTTTAAGCCATTAACGGTGTATTTTTCTATGATTATTTACAAAGAGAGATACAAAAAGAAAAACAAAAAGCTGTTTGCCATTTTCAAAGAAAGATTAAGCTAAGATACACTTCAAGGTCATACAAAAAACAGTCAAGATTAAAGAGAAGGGAGACTAATTAAGGAATTATAATCAGAAAGTTAGAATAAGAATTGAAGAAGAATTGACAGAAGAGATAGACCTTGGCAGAGATGTAAGGCAGGACTGCTGCCTCTCTTCAAACCTGTCTGATGTCTGTTTGGAAGAAATATTTAATGAATGTTTGAATGTGAAGTAGAAGGGTGTGTCTGAGGGGAACAAGAGTAAAATTAATAAGATTTGCAAATAACACGGTGTTGCAAACTGAAAGAAGAAAAAACTGAACATCTGAAGAAAAAATGTAAGGAATATGGGGCTCTGCAGGGATAAAGATCAATAAAAAAAAAACAGAATTCATGATATAGTTGGAAAAAGCACAAAAACTTCAATCAAAGTGGATGGAGATGAGATAAAAGAAGTAGATTTATTCAAATACCATGGAAGCATTATAAAATAAAACCTTTACTGTAGCACAGATATAAAACCTTGAGTAGGTATTGCCAAAGAAAGCTTTATAACAAGTAGAACTTAGGAAAAGGCTAGCTAAATGTTATATATGAGGTATCGCTTTATATGGAGCAGAAACATAAGACTTAGGAGAAAGGAAGAGGAAATGTTGGAATTGTTTGAGATTTGGTTATGGAAACAAGTAAGGGTGTGCAGTGGGAATACCAAATCAAGAAATGCCAACAAAGTTAAGGATGTAATACTTAATGATATAAAGAAGAGGAAACAAAACTGGATCAGTCATACCTTGAGAAGAAACTGTCTGCTTAGGAATACACAGAGGGAATGGTGAAGGGGACAAGCAGAAAAGGAGAAAGAAGAAAATACCAGATGCTAGATAACATCAGGTAAGGAAAAGAAGGCTACAGCAGAATGAAGAGGAGAGCTGAAGATCGAGAAACTTGGAGGTTGCTGCAGCCATGACTGGACCTGCTGTATGGCAGAACATGCTGATGATGATTTACAAGGTTTTGTTCTTCCCTTCTGAATTAATAAAAGTAATCAGATTAAAGGGGTTTTACA
The DNA here is from genome assembly GCA_010016005.3 of Zanna intricata. Classification (NCBI taxonomy): domain Eukaryota; kingdom Metazoa; phylum Arthropoda; class Insecta; order Hemiptera; family Fulgoridae; genus Zanna; species Zanna intricata. The sequence goes on along the minus strand of JAAAKQ030208380.1, from coordinate 4,309 downwards.
ATTAATTTGTACTAGTAAATAATTTTGATTTAATCTAAGACAACAGTGTTAAATTAAAAAAAACATAACTATTAAATAAATATATTTTCCATATTTTATACATTGGTTTTGAAATATTAACAATAATAGAACCCCTTGTTACAGTGAATTTTTAAATTATATGTCAACAAATCTTGTATGAACAAGCAAACTACTTTTTTTTTTATAAAGAAGAGGAAAAGAGAAAACCACACGATTTCTGATAACAGAATTCTCTAGTGTAGAAAGAGCCTCATGATCCCTCCCAGATCATAGGGTATACAATAAGCCTACTTTCTAGCCTAAGACCATATCAAAAACTAAATCAAATATTTTTAAACTGTATTTAATAAATTCCCATGAACTCAGTCATCCAGGATAAAGACGAATAACCTTTATCTACATACCTCTCTTACTGAAATTCAATATTTTTTAAATGAAGAAAAAAAGAACTAAATTATATTTATTTTTAACATGTGATAATTATCTTTTATTTTTTTTTCAATTATGAACTATTTCTTTAAAGATTTTCCAGTAATACTAATAAAATTTATTTAAAATTATTATTTTTTAATGTTTCCTAATTATTCTAATACACAATATATATTTCCAAACCTTAAAACTACTTTTCATATATAATATAGTTATTAAATTCTGTAATATGTATTTTCAATTTATCTTTCAAACACATTTATTTGATGTCCTAATGACCATAACCTTTTAACTCATTATAAAATCAGACACATTATATATTTTTTTTTTTTTAAGATTAGTGAAAATAACATCTGCCATTTGCTATTTTATTTTCTTCACATTCAATGATAAGCAGCACATTCTTGATTAAATCCATTATAGAACATGACAGCACATTTTTTCTTCTTAAAAAAAAATTATATTCATCAAATTACCACATACTCAATTTTAATTGAAGCAAAATTGTTTCATACCTATTTCATAAAACTGAAATTTAATTTGGTACTTACGTATTAGACTGTTGACCATAACCATAATGATCCTGTAACTTTGAAGTATTTTCAAAGTTTTGGGATCATTAACTTATTAAAAATATAAACATTTTTGCTTATAATTATAGATATAGATTAACCAAATTTAACCTAAGCTCACTAATCTCAACTAATTAACAGTAATGTTTTGATTATTTAAATAATAAATAATTACTGAATTTATTATTTAAACTCAAAACATTACTGTGTTAATTAGTCAAAGTTAGCAAGCAAAGTGAGCTTAGGTTAAATTTGATTAAATTATATTTATAAAATAAATGGTTATAAAAATGGTAAAATGATGGTTATATTGAATGATATTAATAATAACCCAAAAGTTTGCAATTTATTGGTTGATGTTCTAATATATAAGTATCTTTAATTTTAACCTAAAAAAAAAAAAAAAACATTTAGTTCAGCAATATAGATATGTTTATAACATACCTACAATGAACATAATTCAATTTTATTTTCTCAACAAAAATATATCTATTACATAAAAATGTTATAAATAAGAATGTAATTTATTAATATATATACAATTTAATAACAATAATAACATGGAATGTTAATTACTTATTTTCATTTTCAAACGAGGCATCTTGTTGCATCTCTTGTATTTGCTGACGAATCTCTTTGTTTGATTGTAATAAAGCCATTAATTGTGATTGAATATCAGTGTTTTTCTGCTCCAGAATATCTAGTGCAGAATTCAACTGGTCTAGCTGGTTATTCAACATGTCCATCTCTATAGAAATGAAAAAAAAATCAGGCAATAAAAAACAATTTCTCTTATCAAAGATAATAATAAGTATAAAAAAATATATCTTTAAAACATTTATTGGATATATATGTTTTTATACTTCCTAATAGCTTAATTCCTTAATTTAAAAACAATATTAAAGTTTTAATAAATATTTTATGAGTAATTTTAACTTTTATATTGAGGATACTTGAATAATAACAAAACTGGTTCATACAAGTCGAACATAATTTCTTTACTGTCTTGATAAAAATAAATGAAATAAAATAGAAATATAATAATCTAGTGAAATAATATTCTATTAGACAATGGATTCCAAATAAGATGTGCAGAAATACATAAAAATAACGATGAACATAATGCAGAAGCAATACAGTTGTCAGGATAAATTAAAAATATCATAAGAGTACAGGAAATATTGCTAAATCCTCAATGTAATTAATAAATAGAAAAATAACAATTTGCTTTAAAAAAAAATTTCAAGGTCAATTTCTAATACCGACAGAAATTTTATACGAAATGTTAGAACACAAGTTTGGAAAGCCAGTAAACCTGTCAATTAAAATTCATAATGCTCGTTACAATTAAACAATTTTCTATTACTTATATCAGCAATAAAAAAAAAACAGGTTAGGGTTCTGTCATATGATCAGAAAAAACCTACTCAAAAAATTTTTTAAGTAAATACCTTCTTCTGATATGTCTTCCACATCTTCACTATTATTTTCGATACCGTTACTGGAAAGAGACGCCTTTGTAATCTCATCAATCATACTGAATGTATCGTACAAACAAAACTATAAATAAGTACAACAAAATTACACCCAGCGGTACGCAGATGGAGATATCCTCAGCGAAAACAGCTGATTATATCAGTCAAATATATTTCGATTCTCGGAAAGCACCTAACTTAGTCAATGTATTACTATCGATATCTTCAAATATCCAACATTAATGTACGTAAGATAGTGTTGGGCATATTCGATTATTTGTAATCGGATTATTTTTATAATCGAATGATTGATTTCAAGTAATCGAGTTGAGCAAATACATTATACTTGTTAGGCTTTGGAGTACTTAAATTCGTCCTTTGTAATGGAAGATAACTTTGTTCAAGTCTAGTTGTTAAGGCCGGCCTCCGTGGCGCGAGTGGTAGCGTCTCAGCCTTTCATTCCGGAGGTCCCGGGTTCGAATCCCGGTCAGGCTATGGCATTTTCACGCACGCTACACATCATTCATCTCCATCCTCTGATATAATACTTAGCTATGGTTCCGGGGGTTAAAAAAGAAAAAAAGTAGTTCTTAAGGCATCTTCGCTTTTTAGCCTTGTCTTGTGTTGCATCTGGGTAGTGAGTTACCTGGTCGCCGAGGTTGGGGATCATTGTGGTTTCCTTTCTGTTCGGCTTTTTTTTCTTTTTCTGTTTAGTCTCCGGAACTACCGTAAGGTATTACTTCAGAGGGTTAATGAGGATGATATGTATGAATGTGACTGAAATGTAGTTTTGTACAGTCTCAGGTCGACCACTCCTGAGAAGTGTGGTTAATTGAAACCCAACCACCAAAGAACACCACAGGTATCCACAATCTAGTATTCAAATCCGTTTCTGTTCGGCTTGGTTTCCCTTCTCCTGACGTCTATGGTGACGTAGCAGGGCGGATGTTCCGAGTGATACTGAAAGGTTGATATCAGGCATGTTGCTGATAGGAGGGGGATGTAACAGGTCTTGGCTTGAACGAACCGGGATTTTTTACCTCCTCCTAAGCAAACCCCCCTTCAAAAAAAAAATACTCGGAATTCGATTCTGCCATATCAATGATTGATTCTGGCGATTACTGATTGATTAGAGATTAAACCTATTATTTGAGCATGTAGCCTGTTGTGAAGTAACATAATCTTAAATAAAAATTAAAAAAAAAAAATGTTTTAACGATTAATATAAATAAATAGTTTTGGTTTGGTTTTGATTGGTAACATGTACAACTTTTTTACGATTAATAATAATAATCGGAACACTATGTTATTTTAAGTATTTTGTTGTAAAGACGTACATTAAAGATTATTAATCATGTCCGTAACGATTACAATTATTACTTACTGGTAATGCCGCAACGATGTACGTTTAGTTTTACCACGATTCATTTATCATGTTGTTATCTATTAACAACCGATTAATAATCGCATACAATTTTTAAAATCGATTATTCCGATTAGTTTTATAATCGATTATGGCCATCTATAACGAAAGAAGAATCTCACTTTCTCATATTAATCTTGCTTAATTCCAGGCAGACCTCAGCTCATTAGTGAATTTTGTATACTTCCCATCGTGCGTTGAATGTCGCATAAGTGCCACATTCTTCGCGTTTTGAGAATATTTCGTTCTCATATACTTCACTGTCGCTAACGTTACAGTTTCGTTTCGGACTAAAACAACAGGCAATTCGAAACCTTTAACCTCCGGAACCACAGTTAAGTATATCTTCAGAGGATGAGATGAATGAATTGTAGCGTGTGTGAAAAATG
>JAAAKQ030208358.1:0-11697 GCA_010016005.3 Zanna intricata | reverse complement strand
TACTGCTACTGCTACTGCTACTACTACTACTACTACTACTACTACTACTACTACTACTACTACTACTACTACTACTATTTCCCTTAATTTCCTTCTAATTATTAATTTACTATAGTTTCATCTTTTTATTAATAAAAGATAATTAAAAAAGTTTCAAAATGGCTCTTTTATAACAGTTAAAGTTGAAAAAAATTACCAAATATTTAATCATAAGTTAAAAGTACATAATTTATCTTCGGTTCTCAGAAAAAAAATTAAAAATTTTATATAAAATAAAAAAATATATTTTGCTGTCAGAACAAAGATTTATGCTTAAAATAAAATCTGTGAAGTTAATTCATCAAAACATACGAAAAATACCTCTTTTCTTCCTGGTAACGCCTTATTTAAACAATACATAAGTAAATAAACAATGATATTGCAAATCAAAGTATTTCTTGTAAGTTGAGATTGTAAAATATTAAAAAATATATATGATCTTCTATAAGGAAATTTTTCCCAAAATCATTAAAAAAAGTATGAATTTATGAAAATTTACCACCATATAGTACCGTCGTGATTCGCATGACGATGAGCTACTCATCAGATAAGTGAGGAATCCAGAAGACACCCAACGAGTCAGAGCCGACCATGACCGCAGAGAGCGGCCGTCCTTCATGAGAATGAATAACATCAATCCAATGGAAGCCGACCATCTTATTCCCGATCGTGTAGGGCTCCTATACCAAGAGAACTTAAGGTCCTCATAACTCTACTAGTGAAGCCATGAGGATCCTGATGATATGATAAATAAAGGCAAATTAAGATAGGATAAATTTTCTTATCCTGATAACAACAAATTAAAAAAAAAACTGAATACAAGAATACTACTTGATAATAAGAGAATAAAATTTGAGAGGATTATTTTTTTAAAGACCATCAAAAATAAAAAAAGAACTCAATTAAAACATCTCGTGCATGTATCATATTTGGAACTCAATGAGTACAATGAAAATAGTATCTTTCTGTTTAGACGCCTGCCCTTAATATTTTGATAAGTTGTAACATTTTTTAATCTTTGTTTTGTGTACTTGTATACATAAAGTTTTATGTATATATTTTTAATTTTATTATATTTAATAAATATTTTATTTACGTATTTTAATCGTTTTGTTCAAATTTAGGTATTTTTATTTTTATTATTATTTTAGTATAAGTGTTAATTTTGTAATGATTAATTTTCATTGAACAGTTCAATATTATTAAATTATTTTCTTTAACTGAACACGTATTTAAGATAAAGTATCTATTATAATATTAGGTTTGGTCTGTTGTAAAAAATTTAACTGAACTAGATAAAGAAATAAATATCCGTCTTTTAATGGTTAAAAACAGCTATTAATCTAATAAAAAATTATTTGTAGAAAAATAATTTTTTAAATTCTGTCGATGATTTGAAGCCGATAGAAATTAAAAAAAGTATTAAAACTATATTAATTTAATTGGTAATTTCTTTATTTATTTTTTTGATTACAAAATATTGTTTTCAGTTCTATTTCTAGTAAGAAATAAAACAGATAACGGTCAAATTTTATTTATTCTTACTGCCTGCAATGCACAGCAGCCTCACAATATTTCATAACCCCCTCATCCAATTTTAAAAATATTATTGTATTATTCTTCTTGTAATCAAATCACCATTAATCTAGAACTTTCCGGAAATATAAAGCAAAATAAAGACATATAAATATTTATATACATACACTCTCACACCAATATGTGTTAATGTAGAATTTTCTAAACGAGATCTATGAAATGTATCATCACGAATATCAAACATTCAAAAAGAAAACAATCTGGAAAAAATAATTTTGTGATAGAAATATAATTTTCCTCTGTTTTATATTACATCTCTAGGATAGTTTTAAGATCCCTAACGCCATTAATGGTCAACAGTAGCTTTTAAACTAAATATATTTTTTTTTAAATTTCCCATTAAAAAATATCACGTAGCCACATTTCTTACATAGTTATTGGTTCATCGTATTATGTTCAGTAATAAAATCGATACATTATGTTAAAATTTATTCAACCATATCTATTTCATCTCTTTGTATTAGTAACAATTTAATATAAAAATATAAATGTAACATTGTCGTTGAATCAGTCTGCAAATAACTTACAAGCCATTGGTTTCAAGTGAATTCAATAAATTGAGTCTACACAAAGGAAAATAAGAGAGACAAAAGATTGAGAATAATAGATGGGGGTAGGCAGGAAAACGGAGATTTGAACAGAGAGAAACGGATAAAAGGATGTTAGGAATGGTGGTTGGATATGAAGAAAAGGGTAAATTCGGATAGAAGTATATTTTATTTACCGCTATATAATTTACATAATTTTTATAATATAATTCTAATTCAGTAATACACGAATGAAATATGATACTTTTGTTACAATTTTCTTTATATTAAATTTTTTTTAACTTCAATATCGTCAAAGAGATTATTACTCATTTCTTTAATACATTTATATATAACATAGAAAAACTTCAATACAAAGTTTGAATCATATTTGTTTAAAAAATGTTAAACTTTTTCAAAGGAAATGAAAAAAAAGAAAAAAGTTCTCGTAATACGAGTATAGTGACAAATTTTTGCATCATTTGCAAAGAGTTTATAATTTAACTCTCTTTCCTGGGATAGAATTCAAATTATTACTACTTAAGGCTTGTGTTGCTGTGTATAGCCACTGCAGTTTGAGAAGATTGACTGATGTTATTTGTCAAGCAACGTTCAACTGTTCTTTTGTGACAACTAAAGTAAATATATAGTAAAATAAGAACTTATATTTATAAAAATATAAGTTTTAAGAATGTTTGTAATGAGTGTTGTTTTTGTAATTAGAAAAAATTTTCTTCCCTGTTTGAAATATATTTTAAGGTTTTTTTTTACTCTAAACACGAAGAAGTTAAATTTAAGAAAACACTTATGCTTCCAAATTATTAAAACTCTGTATTTTCCCACTCCAAGCCGATATCTAATTTTGTTATTTAGATTAATAATAGATCTTAGGAATTTGCCGGCCTCCGTGGTGCGAGTGCTAACGTCTCGGTCTTTCATCCGAAGGTCCCGGGTATTAATCCTGGTCAGGCACAGAATTTTTCACACACGCTACAATTTATGCATCTCATCCTCTCAGAATATACCTTAAAAGTGGTTTCGGAGGTTAAACAAAAAAAAAAAAAAGATACAAGACAAAGTGAAAAAGACGAGATATGATTAACAAAAAAAGCCTACCGCTGGTCTAGGGCTGGTCTAGTGGTTAACGCGACATCGCGATTTCGAAGTCGAGAGTTCTAAGGTTCAAATTCTAATAAAGGTAGTTATTTTTATACGGATTTGAATACTAGATCGTGAATACCGGTGTTCATTGATGGTTGGGTTTCAACTAACCACACTTCTCGGGAGTGGTTGACGTAAGATTGTACAAGACTACACTTCATTCACATTCATACATATCATCCTCTGAAGTAATAGCTTACCGTAGTTCCGGAGGCTAAACAGATAAAGAAAGTTGATTAACAAACAAGGGCGTGAAAGAAGATCTTAGGAATCTACTAGATCTTCCATCTCTGGAGAAACAAAACTTTGGAATTTGAATGATCATATAGGTAGTCGTTTCAATGTTCACTTCCGGATGTTTTCTGAAGCTGTGATGCGTATGAACCATAGTGACTCAATTCCTGAAAATAGTTTTGAGTAGCTTACAAGTGATATTGAATTATTGGTACAGTACATCAGAATCATTATAGGTCACGAAATAAAAGTCATATCTAGGATCTGTTAATGAGGTGAAGTCTCAAAATATCGACATGGAACATTAATGGTATTATAAACCAGAGAGCACAATTGGAGACGCTGATCCTTTCCGAAGTTTTGGGTGTTTTACTCATTTCCGATGATCTCAGACGATCTGAGGGTACTTAGGGATTATAGTTATTGTATTTAAGGATTGGATACTGGTTGTGGTGAGAAGTTTCTTAATTTAAACAATTTCAAGGTCAGAACCATTTAATGGTTATACTAGGTTAATTATGATAATATATCTGCAACTTACTATAATCCTAATTACTTGTTTATTTTCTGAACTCTAAGATTATTTTTTTGATAATAATTATTATGATTATTACTTCATTATCATTTAATTATTATTTGTGTATGATTACTTATGGTCTTTACAATTATTTTGTTTTCAAATAAAATTATAATTATTTACGTATTTTTTGTTACAAGTTAATTTGTTTTCTTTTCGAGGATTATCACTTGATGCTCCTGTTTCAGTTATTTGACATGATATTTACTTATGATATCTATGTCAACCGATTACAAATAAAGAATAAACAAAAAAGATTACATAATTCTTAACACAATCGGACAAACAAAGGTCAGTACGCTTATAATATATTTTATATTCAAGGTTTTTATTTTCCCAGTTATAGTTATATTCTAATTGCAACAATATAGCTGTATAAATGGAGATTAAATTGATTAGCGAACATTTTTTGCAATTATCGAATTTTCAAAACTCTCTTAAACCAAAAGAAAAATTAAATTAAATACGTTTGTACTGTACAGACTTGTATTTTCATTAATACCTTCCGCTAGTTGATTGTAAATTCTAAGTAGCTCAAAACATTTCTATACATGGTGAATTGATGGTGTTAAATTTTGGACAAGATACAAAAAACGGGAAAGAAGGATAAATTTCACCATTTTTTTTTTTTTAATTAATTTGTTTATTATTTTTAAGAATTCGAAAGTGTTCAATCAATCGAATTTATGAGTGAGGAATTAAAAATTATTTTTAAACAATTTTTATTGTAATGTTTATTGCCTTGAAAAATCATCGCCTAAAAAATGTTCAATGAGGTATAAATGTTTGGTCGTTCATATTCCAGCATTGGTTTGATTTTCGATCCCATCGGCCGAAAAGTAATCATGGCACTCATATTTTTTTGTAATAAATTACTCATGTAATTTTTTAACGTACATGGTATTTACATACCATTTCTCTGAAACACATTCAAGTAAATAATTACTCCAATAAATAAAACTGCAAGTCCCAATCAATATTTTTTTAATTTTAATTTTCAAAAATTAATATTCACAGGGTGATAGAGAAACTTAAAAAAAAGGAATCCCATGATATCGGATTAAAGAATTTAACAGTTCTTTTTTTTTTATTTCTGATAGCAATTATACACTGAATGCTGTATAATTTTGATGATAAAAACGTTACTTTGTCAAGAGGATTAACTTAGGCCCAAAATGTTAAAAACGTCATTTAGTAAATAATGAAATTAAATCAGATCCTGATCTCTTTACAATACATTTTGATCTTTTTTTGCAATTACACTCAAAATATTTCATAATAAAATCATTAATATTTCGAAAGTTAATGTTTAGTTCAAATAAAGATCTGTTAAGAGCAAAGTCAGAAATTATGCATTCCTTTTCTCCTTTTTTTAAATCAGTAAAATGTATCACTTAGAAAAATTAAAAACCCAAAAGGGCGAAATAATCTTTTGACAGAGAGAAGCAATTTTTTTCTGTTAAATAATACAGTTCGTAAAATTAAAACAATACGTTATAAAAAAAATCATCAGAAAACTTATAATTAGGGCTAAAAAAATAGGAAATAGTGTTTGTGATTGAAATTAAAAGATTTTTTTTACGTTCAGAACTTTATTGATGCAATTCTTTAAATTTATCATATAAGCTGGAAGCTTGTGGGTCGTAGTATGAAATTTGGAATAGAAAAATGCCACATCCGATTACTTATGGACTTCCTGATATAAAGCGGAAACACTGACATTCTGCCTTGGAGGTTTGTGGACTAAGATCTTAAAAATAGTATTAAATATTTATATTCTTTTTACTAAAATACATAAATTTAATAATATAAATTTTAATTACATTTTAATATTTTTTAGAATATAATAAATCTATTATATTAATTTTCAAAACAATTTGTAATGATTATTAAGAATTATATTCCACTGATTTTTCATAAATGATTTATAATGAGTAATACTGTGTTGTATAGAACTGCCAGCAGTAATTTAAAATTCATTCTATTACTGTTAAATTGACTTCTGTTGTATGCTATCGCATTTTACATCTTCACTATATTCCTAAATGTTTTATTTTAAAATATAAAACTATTACCCTTTTTTTAATCAGTATTTAATTTATTCATTTCTATTATTCTTATTTTTGTAATTATTATTATTATATTTTTTTTTTCTTATTAAAAACATTACAAATCATTTTATGTTATAAAATCCCACAACATAAAATTATTATGCATAATTAGCAACAAAACCACCACTAACTGATACGGTTTTATTATTCATTTTAAAATAAACTTAATAATAATTCAAGGTAGGCCGTTTATGTTTACGAAATAGATAAAATAAGAAAAATTAAATAAATAATTTAATGGAAAATACAGGTAAATGTTTTTCTGTACTCAAAGAAAGTTTACGGAATAATAATGTAAGAAAAATTAAATAAATAAATAAATGAACAATTTTAAAAACATTTCTGTGTTTAGTCAGTAAATCCTAACTCGATAGACTTCAAGCACAACCGAGCCGCCGTGACGCGAGTGGTAGCGTCTCAGTCTAACATTCGGAGGTACCGGATTGGAATCCAGGTTAGTCCATCGCATTTTCTCACGTTACTACAAAATTACCATTTCATCTCATCCACTGAAGCGATACTTTATATGGTAGTCCGGAAGGCTTGAAAAAATATACATTCAAGTGCATCATTAATGGAATGAATATACAATATTCTTTTTCTCAGTAGAGTTACACCATCATTAATCAGCTAAACTACAGTTCCTCTGCCTTTTCCAAATTCCTCTTTGACGAAATATATGTTTTTTTTCCAGAGTAGTTTTATTACGACTTTCTCAAAAATTTTTTTATTGAAAGGAAATATTGTACATACAAGAATGAATTCTTTGACATAACGTAATTTTTAGAATATTAAAATACAGAACCAATTCAAAAAATTATACAATTTAATTTTCTATTTCTACTTCACGCTTTATTAGAAAAAATATCCTTATTTACAATATCGAATTTTTATTCCATTTTCTCAAAAATCATTGCATTTATAGAAGAAACATTAAGAACATATTTTTTGTGCAAAAAATGTTTTGCGTTATATACAATTTTAAATATTTATTTTATTTTTAGATATTTCTGCAAAAAACATCTTGCATATATATTTATATTTGAAAAATAATGCAAATAATAATATTATATTAAGCAACCCTACAAAAAATACTACCTGTATTAAAAAAAAATTTACTAGTATTGGATTTTTGTGTAATGATCTTACGCAAAACTTAGTTTTGTGTAAGACTTACTTTAGCTTTCTGTTTGAATAAGCGTTAAGATATACTTAAGGAAAACTTAAAAGATAAAAGCAAAATCTACAATGATCAAAAGACCTATGTTAAAAACTGATAACTCTGAAAACTTAGAATATTATAATATTTAACATCGAACATTAATTATCATTATCGAAAAGTAAATTCTTTTTTTTAATAGTAAAATATATTGTATTTATTAATTCTTGATAATATTTGTAAGAATAATATAATGAAAAAATCTCTTGAGTGAGTAACTTAAAACATTGAGATTGCTACAACGCGTTATGAATAAATGGGTTATTCTAGCGTGTATTTTTTTATTCATTGAACCTGTAGTATATTATTAAATTTATACTTGAAAAATATTGTTATTTAATTAAAAAATACTATTTCACCTTAGAGTGATCAACGTCGGCACAAAGCGATAACTGTTTATAATATATTCCAACGTCAAAACCGATTTAACGATCTCTTTAAAGCCAGTTCTTGTTAGATGAAAACAGATTTGAATAACCGTATTTAAATTGATCAGAATTCCATGTAAAATCATTAACAAGAATAACGTCAAGGGCGGCTTCACTTACAATTATTCATCGAGAGTGAACCGGCAATTATACCAATTTACTGGAAATCCTTCTTTTTTAAAATTTTTTTACGTTACTGTGACTGACAGTTGTATATAAAGATTTTTTTTTTAGTGTATTAAAAGTTTAACAGTTTATCATATGTTCTCTCGTTTTCATTTATAGAGTTTTCATTTATTTAAAAAATTAGTTTCCATTTATGAATTTTTCAACAGCAGAACCTACACCTACATACAGTTTCGGGTGATGTAAAATCGCCTGTACAAAGTGATTGATTCATTTCAATGTTATAAAAGTTTGATTTGGTACAGAATAAATATGTTACCTAATGAAAAAAAGGTTTTTGTTTTGAAAAAAGTATTTTCAGATCTTTAAAATAAAAAAATTTTTCAACAAAATTTTTATTGTAATAAATTCTGTTCTACAATACATCCTTTTGGAATTTTTTCAATGGTAAAATTGTTTTTATTTTAGTTACAGGGAATCATGAAATTATATAGATTTTCTGCAAATCCTGACATGCAAAACAGACTCGATTAGCAAGCAGTAAAATCATGTAGTTGGTAAAAGAGAAGAAAGTATATAAAATAATAAATCATAAAGTAATGTCGAAATTTTTTATAATAGAGTAAAATTACAAATAAAAATGAAACTATTGCTTGTTTTGAAATCGGGCGCCTACAACAAAAACTCAAAATAAAATTAAAAATGTCGTTTATCTCTTCCAAATTCGGCTTTTAAGTGGTTTATTTTATTTTTATAAATCTAATAACATGAAAAATTAAATGAAAGGATTAAATTTTACTGCATAAATCTTTAAAAATTTTTCACTATTTCAGGAACATTTATGAAAAACATTTCCTAATATGCAGGAAATGAAATTAATTTTTTTAAATCTGCTGTTGAGAAACAAATTGCAATGTTAAACACGTATAATCAGTTAGTTCATGGTCGAAGAGTGTTCGAAGATGAATATTGTATAACCTAGGTTATTATTAAGTTGCAGGGGATGAAGGTACCCAGTAAAGACACCAAAGGATTATCGATGGAAATACCAAACGTACAAGCCTGAAGATAGTAAAATAAATTTAATAAATGTGAATGGGATGCTTCACGCACGGGTGTCTGGACTAGACAGTTTAATTGATCCCTCAAGTTGAGCCGTGACTGGAAAGAGGGTTTGGGGATGTTCATTACTATGTCAAGCAGCTCATGTCCGACCACAGCGAGTTTTCAACATATCTACAACGGTTCGGGAGGCGTGTGCTTCCAATCTGTGTATACTGTCGCCTTCTCAATACACCTGAGCACACATTTTTCAATTGCCATCGGTTGGAAGAAATAACACTGAGATATAATTTAGCATTAATGACACCGGAGAACACTGTGGAGTATATGCTGCAGGGCTTAGCAGAGTGGAAGGCAGTCGAGGGACTTGTTGCTGTCACCTTAAAACAGAAGAAAATTGACTATCGAGATGGGGAGAGCAAATTGACATGTCACTGGCTGACGCGGAGCTGGGGAACAGGCCTGCAGAGTGGCCGTTTGTCCATATTTGCATGGATGGGCGGTCGTAAAGAAGCATAAGGACTCCGCCCCGGAGTTGGAAAAAGACCGAGTCCAGGTGGGGATGCCCCTCCTGGTGTGATCCCGTTTGAGGCACTGTATTCATGACCGAGTACCGGCTGCTAAAATGGTGCCCAGGAACGGCATAGCCGGGCCTGATTACCCACGCTAGTGTCTTGAGGCAGAAACTAAAGTAATATCCGACCGATGGGTCGACCTGTCATGCCTGATGTACTACCGACAGGTGGGGAGGCCCTTTAGAATATTAAGGATACTACCCTGAGCTGAGTTATACTCGACTCTAGGTCTAGCCCATGGATGTAGGGAAAAATGTAATAAATGCAATATAACTCATTTATTTAAACTATTGGAAAATATAACTTAGTGTATACACTCACCCACAGACGCGCACGCGCGAAAGAGAGAAAGAGAGAGGGAGAGAAAGTATATTTATGTTGAATTAACTACAAAATATTCAAATTAAATTTACAATGTTCAACATGAGTTCTACAACAACAAAATAAATGGTACAACCTATAAAATTATCATAAATTTCCCAGAAGTTTTTGCGTATGCAACATTTCATTCGATGCACTCTGTTTGTTTGAATATTTGTTAGCTAATTTACCCTGAAGTTATTTACATTAAACATCTGTTATTTCATGTACTGTACCGATATCCTTGTTTCAGAAGTGCATGCAAACGGAATAAAAATACATTTAAATGTACATTTCATTTTTCTTATTAATTATTAATATTAAAATAATTTATATTCTGATACAATAAACAGTAATATTTAACATTAAATATCAACGAGTAAAACCATCGTATGACAACAATAATAAAAAGTAATTAAATTTAGTATATGGGGGAACATTGCAATCGGTTTTTTAATATTATATGTAGAAATGCTTTTATTTCTTATATTAAAAAATATATAATTATAGTGATCTGTATTTTCACCTGGTATGTAATAACCTAGTGTGTAATACAATAATTTTTTTCACCAGTTATTATATATGAATGCAATTGTTTTTTTTTTTTTCAATTTAAATCCCGATTTTTAAGAACAGTAAAATTAAATTAAGTTTTTACAATAATTAAACCTCAAAATGCAGCTATAAAACAAATGACTAGCAAGAAAGTGAACAGACCAAGTCAGTTTCAGCATTATTCGAAATTAAGCGCCCATAAATAAATTTTTAAAATTTTTCACAACAAAAATTTCATTTACAATACTAACAATCAATTAATATATAAATTAGATTGAGAATTATTTAAAGTTTTAAATTTTAGAATTTTAAATTTAGGCTGAATTTTTTAGATTTAGAATCAATAGGGAAGCCTATTAACCTAAACTAGCATGTTCAATTTGATGTTCTGACGGTTTGTCAGAAAAGTTAAACGTTAAACATCTTTACAAACTGAACTCTAGTAACAAAATATAATTATTTCAATTTATTACGTACTGCTTTTATTTATTACGTTCGTTATGTACTTTCACAGAGTTCCGTGTTTCATCACAATATTTTGTTTTATTTTTATAAAAACCAATTAAAAATATTAAAGTATAAAAGTTTAATAATCTGGAAAACAAATGAATCACTTTGTTGCTGTAGTAAAATCTGTTGGAAGACAATGAAACAATTGCTTTGGTGCCGTATTTGAATGTATTTTTAAAATGAAAATATTTCAGTATTTAAATTTAAACTTAATCCAATCAGTAGGTATACATTTTACCTGTTAATCAATGAACGAACATTTTGATATTAAATTCAATATGTATGTGTGTGAACGTTATTTGCCTAGGATTTTTATTTTTATTTCGCATTCTGATTAAACTTCTTTAGAAGATTACAAAACTGCACGATCGGCTGCTATCGTCTTTCGGGTTCGCCTAAAAACGGTCTCCAAAATTATTATTTTGTAATAATCGTTATGCAATAACCATGTAAACTATCAAGTTTCTTCAGATGTAGTGATGTAAGGTTTATTATTATTTTTTCTAAATTATTGTTCTACCTCCGGAACCACCGTTAAGGTATATCTTAAGAGGATGAGATGAGTGAATTGTAGCGTGTGTGAAAAATGCCATGCCTGACCGGGATTCGAACCCGGG
>JAAAKQ030208336.1:0-11698 GCA_010016005.3 Zanna intricata | reverse complement strand
TTGAGATCCAAGAATCACAAATAATCAAGTTTCTACTGTATTTTATAATATAAGTAAAGAAATTAAAAAGAATTGATTTTTAACACAAAAACAAAATATTCATCCTTGTACACTGACAGAGAATTATTCAACAGGATTTTTTTGTGCTTATGTTAATGGTAATATAGTATTAAATTATTGGTAAAAAATAAAAATAAGAAAAAAGTATGTAAAATATATGTATATAAAGATTTTTACATACATTAATTTTTTATTAAATATAACATTTTTAAATTAAGTCCATTTTATAAAAAAAAGAAGATAATGGCACAATATCACTGGATCAATGAATGTTATGTAAATTAAAGAATCAAAATTATTATTACCTTTTTCCTACCCATTTTTTTTCTTTTACTAGCTTTGGGAAGCTTAACAATTTTTTTGCACCATTTTTAGACATCTTAAATATTTATCTCGTTTAATTCTATTAAACATTTTGTTACATCAAGAGACAAATGTATTAAAATGATGCAATAACAGTGTCATTATTAAAAATATAGTAAACAAATGAAATTAAATAATCTTATGGTGACATTTTTTTTTTGTTTAACCTCCGGAACCACAATTAAGTATATCTTCAGAGGAATGAAATGAATGAATTGTAGCGTGTATGAAAAATGCCATGCCTGACCGGGATTCGAACCCGGGACCTCTGGATGAAAGACCAAGACGCTACCACTCAGCCATGGAGGCTGGCTTATGGTAACATGATAAAATCCTGTTTAGTTTTCTCAAAATTAATAAATTATTTTAAATAATTTTAGATTACAGAGAAAATAAAAAAATCTTAAACGTGCAGAAAAATAAAGGTTTGGTGGAAGTAGATTAGATAAAATTATTGTTAATACTTCACTGCAATAACTAAATTATACCCATACTTATTTTTCAAGTTTTTAAAATTACCTAATTTTATTCCTTGACCACAGCTTTAATACTTGTATCGGTGTTAATGGTAGGGTATAGCCAAGCAGTTATTGCAAGGTGCTTGCGGAGGGGAGTAGATGCATGGCTGTAAGTAGAGGAAAAATCACCACGCTACAAGGAGTCTGCTACACTTTAATACATTTATATGTTTAGTCTTTGACTAACACAAAGTTTACAGTATTGAATAGACACCTGAAGATGAAGAAACATAATTGCTATACTCTGAAACTGAAGCAGAATAAGAATAATTGGAGCTATAAATAAAAGGTAATAATAATTTTTATTATTATAATTTTTTTTAATTTATTAAAATATAAATAAATGTTGTAGTACTAATTCAATTCATCAAACCTACATTTGACTGTATTTTATTTTTATGAAATTATTGAAGTATATTTTCCAGTTATCATAGTAAATATTAAACTGATATCTTTTAATAACAAAATATGAAAAATATTTACTAAATACAATTCACACTTAGTAACACAAAAATACATTAATACAATTCTGAAGTAGACAGAATTCTTCTGTCTTTACAACATTAATAATGAAAATAAATGAATTTATATGACCAAAGTTATGTTTTTCATTTCCATTAATTTTTATGTATGATTAGCAATATTATAATTAATTTATTTTTGAACATATAGATAAATAATAATACTTAGTAGAGTCCTGATAATCTGACCTGCATTCTTTTGATGCTTTATGTTTTATTTCATTTGATCTATCATCAAATAAATTATCTATTTTATTCTTTTCTTCTAATAGGCATACTCGTAGCTGTCATTAAATGATAACCATATATGATAGCCTGCAATTTTTTATTGTTAGTATTAGGGTTATATAATTGGTGACAGTAATTATTATCGTCCGATATTAGCAAAAAATTTTGAAAAAGCTGATTCAGGTATAGGATTAAAATGAATATTTAGAGAAAGTGAGTTAATAAAAAAAAAAAGTCTTTTACATAAATTATTTTCTTAATTGCTGTCATAACGTAAAAATAAAATAATAAAAATTATGTTTATAAACATTTAATATCATCTATACAAAAAACCTATTCATATGATGATATTTTTCATTTTATACATGTAATTGTTTATTATAATTAACTAAAAAAATCATTCATTTTTACTTCCACATATGAAGTAAAGGAAGTATTGTGATTACAAAAAATTTTGGTTTTCAGATTTCAATGGAAATATCCATTTTGATCATCTCTGAATCAAGTTTGACAAGTTTTGGTGTGACATCTGTGCTTACATATCCAAAAATTTGGATTTTGGACTTTTTTTAAGTGCAGTATTAAGCCCTTATTGACAGCTACTCAACGATATATCTTAATTGGTACTTATTTTCATTGTTTCCAGAGTTATATCCAAATAAAATTTTAATTAATAAAATATTTGGAACTTACAAGGGGAAGGCACATTGTTTCAACTATAACTTCATCTTCTTTATTATTTTTTTTTGAATTTAAATATATTGATTTATTTATAATTATTAACCTCTGATTATATAAAAAAAAGATTTAAATAATTCAATAAAAAAAAAAAAAAAATTAAATAAAATATCAGAAGTTATTAATGAAATAAAATTTTATGTACTTTTAATTTTTTTTAAATGTGTATATGTAATTTAATAGGCATAGAAGAAAGTCATGTGATGTCCACATAACATATTTTAATTTTTGAAATTTATTTTATTTGTTATACTTTAAATAAAAACACAAAAACGTGATAACTGAGATATGTAATCAGTATGAAGGTCAATAAGACGACTCCTGGTAAAGCCCCTCAGGGCTAGGAATGGGAGGGTGGTGTGGCAACCGGAATCATCACTTGGTGGGTGTCTTCCCCTATGGGGGTTGGGATGTCCATAAAGCATAACACTACATATAAAACATCTTGCTAATTTCTTTCTCGAATCTAAATTTAATTTCCCACATAGCAAAATCCTTTTCCTACTAAATGCCTTCTTACCCACTGCTATTCTCCTTTTGATTTTTGTGATACTGTCAAGATCTTCTGTTATGAGGCTATCCAAGTACTTGAATTTCACCACCTGCTCTAGTACTTAACTCCCAATTCTTACAGTAATATTCTCATCTTTGCCATCATACATTTTGTTTTCTTTTTATTCAATTTCATACCTAAATTTTCACAAGCCTTATTTAGATCATTAATCATTTCATTTAACTTAATTACACTTTCTGCCGGCACCACCATGTCGTTACCAAATCGTATACATTCTATTCTACCAGCTATTGCCATCCTGTTATTATCCTTCAAACCATTATTGATGATTTATTCTAGATAAATATTGAATAGTTTAGGTGACATGCAGCATCCTTGTTGCACTCCCCTTATAAGCCACATGATTTGGCCAGAAACTGAAGGATCTCATAGCACTCAGGAAATCTTTTCATGTCTAATAAAGTACATAAAGATTTGTGCTAAAAATTGTAGAAAAATAATAATGTATTGAAATTCATGTACTGGACAAAACAGAAACATAAAAACTGTCTTAAGTTTATTGAAACTGCTTCAAATTACAGACATACAAGCTGAGTCAATAGAAATGAAATTTCTGTAAGTGGACATAGTTATTTGCCTAACGATTCATAATTTGCTATTATCAAATCTCAAGCGAAAAAAATTCACAACATTTTTTCGCCAGATGATTGGTACAAAATAATAAAAACCAGTAAAAAGAAAGCACTGTTTCATATGGTTCAAATGACACATCAGGACTTTTTCTCTACAAGTACTTTAGAAAATTCTATTATTAACAGAAAGGCAACAGTTACAGGGATTCCAGTAAATTGGTTCAAAATGCACTGGATAAAATTAGAAAAGTCAAAACTTCACCTCATACAATTCAAGTGTGACTAAAACGAAAATTCGGAATTTAATGCCATTAATATAAGAAAATCTGCAGCAGGTAGACTACTATGTCTGAAATATGTTGATCAGCCTTTATTGTATCCAACAGGCAGAACTGTGACAAGAGAAAAGAGGAAAGATATAGTGGACTTGTTGAAATTCATTCCCTCATTCCCTCTATTGAAATGAATGAAACTCATTCCCACTATTAAACATGATTATGATAAAAATTTAGGGATAAACCGACATGACAGGAGCTCAAATACATCTAACGAAGAAATCATTTATATTGCTGACGACTCAATTTAAACCAAGTAATAATACTTGTAATATATGTAACTGAATAGTTATTACTCATTTTTGCTAAAATCCTTAATAAAAAATGTATATAATGAAGTTTTCCTCTAGTAAAAACATAAATTTAAGACTGAATTTGAATTAATCATTTTCTTTCAATTGCCAAATCGATTAACTTCCTTAATCACTTAAAAGTTGTAGTAATAATAATAACGATATATTCCATCTTATACTTTCAAAATGTCATTACATAAAAGATACATCTGCAGTTATACAGTCTACATCATTTATTTGAATTTATTGTTTAACAATTATTTTTTAAAACAATATATACTATTTTCTCATTTATCTCGACTCTTTGTTTTATCAATTTGGCAAGTGAAGCATTCATATAACTCTTACATAAGTCTCCTATCTTTCCTATCAATTTCCTTCTTTTTCAAAATTATCATTAATTTTCTTATTCTATCAAGGTCTACCAACACAATATCATATACTCTTCTTCTATTTTTTATATAATTTTCATCAGTAATTTGAAGCCGTCCCATGGCATCCCTAATTCCAACTCCTCTTCTAAATCTATGTTGTTTTTCAACAATATTTTCATCAAATTTATTGTACAAGCTCCTGTTCAAAATTCTTAGTAAAACTTTTGCTGCATGTGAAATTTACACTAATAGTCCGGTATTCTTCACACTTTCTACCATTAAATTTCTTTGGTCAACCAAAGAAATTTAATGAGGTCATTGAATTTCTTTGGTCAACCAAAGAAATTTAATGGCCTCATTATTGTATTGTATCCAGAAGGTCCATCTACCCTCATCACATATTTTATTGCAAAGATCCAACAATAGAATTTCTCCATTCTCTCCAAAAGCTTCAAACAACTCAATCGGCAATTCATCTCATCCTCCAGCTTTTCAATTAGATATCGCTTTCATAGCCATACTTACTTCACATTTTACTACATTATAATCCTTGTTTTTTTTTTTTTTCACCTCCGGAACCACTGTTAGGTTATATCTTCAGAGGATGAGATGAACGAATTGCAGCATGTGTGAAAAATGCCATGTCTGACTGGGATTCGAACCCGGGACCTCCGGATGAAAAGCTGAGACGCTACCACTCGGTTACGGAGACCAGCTTATAATCCTTGAGATTTTCATGAACTTTATTTTCTTCTTCTACTCCTACATCTACTCCCTTTGGCCTATTATTCAATATTTATAAATCCATAATATATTTTTCACTTCATTCCTCTCAGTTACTATGACCTTATTTTTTGACTTGATCTTATTCACTATACAACTTAACAATTTTTCTTAGATACCATTTCTGCAGTTTCCTTGTATATTAGACTGTATATCCCTTCTTTTTCTTGTTTATTTTTTTATTGCAGCACACTTTTCCTGTAACCATGTTTCTCTTGCTCTCTCAGTTTTTCTTTTTAAATTAAAAAAAAAAAAATCTATTTGTGCATTTGTTACATCCTGCTCCAATTCTATATTATCTGATCCTGTTTAGATCAGTTGATTGGACCTCTACTATATAATAAAAATTGCAAAAGTAAATGAATATTTATAACTGTTTAATTATCAAATGTACAATGGTATGTTTAATCTATTATATGGAAGATAAAATGTAATATAATTTAGACATTTAAATAGGTCAGAGAATGGGAGGGTAACTAAAAATAAATTTAAATTGAAAATGGTAACCAAAAGTTGGCAAGAAAAAGATGGATGGATGAAGTGTTGTTAAACTGGTGTATGATTAAAATAAATTTTCTGATGAAAAAAATATGCAGGGACAGAAAATGTTGGAGACTGTTGATCTGTACCCTAAATGAAAATTAACTGAATATAGGAAAGTAAGAATATAAATATATGTTTAACTTTTTTTTTTTTTAATTCAAAGCTAGCTTGGTTCTTTACCACTTAGGTATCGCTCTTAATTAATTGATTGATTAAACAAACATTTTTTAGTTAATTAAAATAAAATTACAAATAAGAATGCTCAAAAACCATTTACAAATAAGTACAAAAATCTCATGTACATTTCAACTGTTAAACAATCATCAGCAAGAGATAGATGGAAATTAATGAACGTAAAAAAAAAATTTAAATGAATATAATAAATATTTTTTTAGTCATGTTTCTTAAATATTAGTTTTAATATTATTATTAATACTTATTTTTTCATTTAAGTTTTGTTTTTACTATCTATTTTTACCTTTACTAATTCTCATATATTATTAATTTATTTTTTAAATAACTACATTTAATATATCCAGTTAATTACTGACGATAATGATGTGAATGAATTTATTATTATAAGAGAAATGATAAGGTCTGTCTGAGGTTTGTATATAAGACATTTCTGCATAAAATGCAGGTGAACTATCACCTGCATTTTAGAAGAAAGTTAAGAGAGTGCATTATTGAAGACTAACAACTGAAATACTCAAATATTTTATATACTTTATTATAGTTTTTTAGATGATTTTTATCTGAATTACATAAATATTTTAAAATACAAACTGCTTATATCATTTGCCAAAAAATAAAAGAATTTTTCCTATTAAAATGCTAACTTAACTTCTTTTTTTTTTAAATCTATTTGTGCGTTTGTTACATCCTGTTCCAATTCTATATTTCATGATCCTGTTTAGGTCAGATGATTGGGCCTCTACTGTTAATAAAAATTGCAAAGGAAATTTAGTATTTATAAGTGTTTAATTATAAAATTTACAATGGAATGTTTAATCTATTATATTAAAAGTTAATTAACACCTATTACCTCTAAATGTGTAAAATTAATATCTATGACAACAGATACTGTTGTATCACCTTAGTTATCGTTCACCTAAATTAAAAGAGTATATCTGGTTTAAAAGTGTAGTCACATTTATTAGTATCAGCTTATAATATGGAACACTGAAGTGATTATCATATCTCACTGTGCAGTTATTATCCTTCATAAATCACAATATCTTAATTATTTCAATCAATTATTCCACTAACAAAGAATAATTTTTTACACCAAAATTTTATAATTTAAAATACTGTTTGTGATTCATACTTACACATAGTCAATAAATAAAATAAATACACATATGAAATGTAAATGTAATATGTACAGATGGTCAGTACATGGATTAAGAAAACCAAGTCTGATAAAATTTGATGAGTTATTTTTAAAAACATGAAGGAAACAACACTGCACTACTAAACACTTGGCCACTCAATATTTTTTCTTTATGATAAACCAGTCCAAGAACACAATTTCCTGCAAAACTATGGCAGTTATATTAGATTATTATTTTTAACAAATGTACTTAAGTCCCTCTTTTTTGTCATATATTAATCAATAGAATATATTCACTCTAAACAATTTATATATACAGTAAAATCTCCTAATGTGACATCTCTCAGAATGACATGTATATCATTTTCAGGCATTTTTTTTATCCTTTATAAAATGATTCCCATGAATAATAATTTCTCAACACTACAACACGATCAGAACAACTGTAAAGCCTGTTTAAAAGAAAACTGAATCAAACTTTCCAATTTACGAAATAATTTTTATCTGTATCTAAAATAAATTAAAATTTTCAATTATACATTGTGGTGCAGGAAAACAAGAAATTATTTTTTAGTGTATGGGTAGTCCTGGGGACATGACAAGTCTTAGGCAGATGTGAGTTTATTTAGAATCCCTAATCATTTATTAATCATGGAGCACTGCTTAGACTTAAGAAAACGCTAAGCCTGTCATTATAATTAAATATTTATTATCTTTAATATATTCCAAT
Organism: Zanna intricata; assembly: GCA_010016005.3. Classification (NCBI taxonomy): domain Eukaryota; kingdom Metazoa; phylum Arthropoda; class Insecta; order Hemiptera; family Fulgoridae; genus Zanna; species Zanna intricata. The sequence goes on along the minus strand of JAAAKQ030208336.1, from coordinate 3,733 downwards.
CAAAAATATAAAACCAACTCTCTAGGGGTTCCCTCAAAAAGTAGCAAGTTTTCAAGATGAGATGTCAAACCATTGACTGGCACCTATAACTATGATTTGTGAAGATTGTTATCTAGAATATTAAACATATTAACTTATTCTAGTGTTTATATTTAACAATGTGCAAACTTTGAAAAAAAGAATAGTTACTTATTTTTAAAAAATAACAATATCTATCTGTACCAAACCAAAATTGTTTTTGTATGATAACTCAACACAGAGACAACTTGACACAGGTTTACAAGAACTGGTCTTATTATGCTTCCATAACCATTTTTAATAAATTATCAAACTATTTTTAACAAATATTCTAAGCAATTTATTTAAAATATGCAAAGGTTTGTTTTTTTTAAACAAAATGGGGGTATTTTTTTTTACAGAATGGTGTGGTGTTCACACATGGTATCATACACCCTTACTTTTTTTAAAATGAAGAAGGTATTGCAACCATTGTAACACCTGATCATTATGTTACCATGGTGGAAACATTTTTTATCATAGAGACTACAAAATTTCCCACAAGATAAAATTGGAAACACTTTGTTTCAACAGGACAGAGCTACACCAGGCAGTCAACAGCAGCTTTATCAAGATTGTAATCGAGTAATTTTACGGCATTGCATATCATGTCTTCCAAGCTGCCCTGACCAGATAGATTTTTTGTGGGGACATCTCAAGAGCCTAATGCACCACATTCATATTGCAACCAGTGCTCAATTGATGACAAAAATTGGGGAAGAAATTGGTAAAATCACTGATGATGTGTTACATTATGCTATTCAGAATTTCTAAAACAGCCTGATAGAATAGGTAAGGGAAAATGGTCTACACTTAAATAATGTGGTTTTTAAAAAGAAATATATAAGTAATTCATTAATGTCATAATATTTACAATACCTTTCATTAAAAAATTAATTTTTTAAAAATTATTCTTCTGTAAATTTCCTGTTTCCCTGCATTACATTTTTATTAATGTGAAAATATAATACACAAATTATTAGCAATACAAATGTTGCCAAGAACAACAAAGATACTTCACTTTTAAATTCAACAACACTACCTATGTTGTAATAATTATTTTTTATATTCATCTGTATAATTTAATTAATTTGCCTATTCATTTATTTATAAACATAACAATTGATTTTTTTCATGTAATGAAATTATGTAAAACCATTCACATTGTTCATATGAGGGATATTTAAAAATTGAATTAAAGGGTAAGAGAAATTATTTTTTCATCATTGCCAACTCATTCGATTCTTTTATTCTAAAGAAAAAAATCTAATGCTGAGAGGGTTCATTACAAAGTTATTTCTCTTTATGAATACTTAAAGTTTGGAAAATTGTGTTTTAAATTTAAGTTGGAAAGAGCTTAGTTTATTATGAATGAAGTAGAAGGGGATCTCCTAATCATGATACTGTCTTCTTAGACAAAAAGGAGCTATTTTTCTTTGATTTTCTGCATAAAGAGACACCATAAATGATAATTGAAAAACACTCTATGAACAACTCTCAAACAAAAAAGAAAGTAAATCAAGTGATACAAAACTAATGGATAAAGTATACTGATGTGAGGTATTGCTTACTATAAAATAACATCTCTTTCCTTCAAGAAGAAAGTTTTGACTTATCTTTCTCACAGATTTTACTACTGATTTGTGACAACTAATAATTATTTGTTATAAATATTTGGTTGTCTGGTTTGGAGAAAGATATTCTTATTATAGGATTAGTTTAGGAAACTTATTTTTAGACAATTCAATTTAAAAAAATAATTAAGACATTAAATTATGAAAGTTTGATACTAACAGCTAAATGTATTAGTAAGCTTAAAGGTTTTTAATTTGATATTTAACCAGCTTTTTTAAGAACAATGGTAGATATAGACTGAATCTTATTGGATAATCTTGATGCAGACAGGGTAGTTATGTTAAATATGAAGATAGATAGTGTTATTTTGACAAAGAGAATTTATAATGAAATGATGAAAAAAATTAACATAATGCAGTTAAATGTTCTAAGTTATTAATGATATAATGTAGTCTGTTTATAAAGTCACACAATCCAAAATGGATCCTAGAATTGTAGCTTTGTTGTTACAGGGTTCCTGGCAAGGCAGATATTTTGCTGAGATTGTATTAGACATGGTCAAAATGGTAGAGCAAGTGACTCTTCAACTTTTGTTTGAGTCAGTAGTTTTGCAACAGTTCAAGTTTTTTGCAAGGATTCCATTTTCACAAGTTCAACATATATTTATTGCTGAATGTTATTTAATAACTTGAGTCTTATTTTGAATGACGGAATATTATTTTTATTGTCAGTTTTTCCAACAGGACCAATTTTTTGAAAATGTTTTCAACAATTTTTTTTACAAAAATATTATTACAAATTTTGAAGCCTTGATTGAAACTGAACAGTGAAACAGCTGTTATATTAAAACAGTCTACATGCCATACTGCTGATTTGACTGCAGAGTTTTGGGAATTTTTCTATCATTGTGTAACTACCCTGCAAAGTATGGGCTCCTTGGTCTCTGGATCTTCACTATCAGATTTTCAGTTATGGGTATAATCTAAAATGAAGGCCTATTCTTTTCAAGAATAACCCTCACATTTTGGAGAATCAAATGAAAATATCAAAGATAGAATCTCTAACATAGTGCATCAACCAAGGAAAGTTTCACAGAAATAAAGAAATGAACTTTCATGCCTACCCCAAAGTTCAAGATAAATGAACATTTTGAACAACTATTGAAACATATAAATAAAAAAAAAAAAAAAAATTAAAAATATATTTTGCTTAGTTTTTATTATCATATTTAAATTACTTTTGTCATTAAATAAATATAATTAATTAGCCCATATTTGCAGCCATATTAATTAGTCCATATTTACATAATTAATGCAGCCCATATTTTAAATATGGGCTGCATCACTTTATGGAAACTCCATGTTTAAGTCTATAGAAACAACTTAATAATGAGGTAACTGAAATGAAAAGATAGAGGCAGGCTACAACAAATTATATTACCATTTTTAATGAACTGCTAAAGTATTTAAAAAATCTCATTTAAAAAAAAATATTATTCTATATATGTATTTTTAAAAAATGGTAATGAATTAAAAAAAAAAAGAAAGAATTTATAATGATTTTTTAAAGATGAAATAAAAACTAACTTTAAACAGGTGAGAGAAGGATATAGAAGATATTAGATTAAGTAGTTATAATTTTTTTACTAATAAAAAAACAAGAATCCTACAAAAATAATTCTGGAAATTAATCAAAACATAATGTAAGTAAAAAAAATGTTTCAAAATATCATTTACCATTTCATCCTTGATAAATAGCTCCTAATATGGGGTAATGCTGAATAGTTATAAGGAGTTTTACTATATATACAAACAAAATTCATAATATTTTTCTCTGCATTATAAAACAAAATTTCATAACATTATAAAGGATTTAAAACATAAAAAAAATCATAATAAACAAATTACTGTGAATAAAGCTATACTTAAAAAAAAATAGGATTCACTTTTTTCATTATAATTTATACAAACTAATAAAAATAATCCATCTATGAATACATTTTTGTATATACACACACATGTAAATTCATGTTCATGCAGGTATCCATAGTAGCATAAATATACATAAAACTATAAGTCACATCCACAAACACACACACACA
>JAAAKQ030208313.1:0-11699 GCA_010016005.3 Zanna intricata | reverse complement strand
GGGGGGGGGGGGGGGGGGGAGAGAGAGGGAGGGAGAGAGAGAGAGAGAGAGAGAGAGAGAGAGAGAGAGAGAGAGAGGAGGGAGAAAGAGTGAGGATGGAGAGAGGGGGAATTTTGACATTAAATTACTAACTTGAGAAAATAATGAGAACCCTGTGGTTGTATAATAAGTTGCAAATGTATTACATCATACAACTGGAGCTGAAATTACATAGTAGCAACTGGCAGATAAAACAATCTCATATATATGACAAGGAAATTAATCAGTAGATTGAGGCAAGCGTAAATCAAACTTTAAAGAGTGATGATATTTTGAAAAAGAAACAGATATGGAATCAGAGATGATTGGCGAGCCAGCTAAGCTCTGACTTGAGACATAACAATTCAAAATAGCTAAATTGGGAAACCTTAAATTTGTAATAGTTGTGTTTATTCATTTAATAAGTTATTTTTTTCAATTTATTTCATTTGCAAGTTTTATATTAAATTAAAGTGCTTATGTATCCTATTCACTGTTCACTGTAATGATGGTGCATTTAATTATTAAACTTGTCATCTGCAGGTGATCTTAAGATGTGAGTATCTTTAGGTAAAGCTGGAGGAGAATTAGTAGTTAAAGAGGGTTGATATTAAATCCAGATAAAACCAATGTTATTACCACTTTTGAAAAAAAATCCTGTAATAATGAAGGTATTGACTGAAAAAAAAGTAGGCCTAGTATACATCTGTCTTGAGTACCTGGGAAAGGATACACTCTTCCATCAGGAAAAAGTAAAGAGGTAGGTAACATATTAAGTCTGGTCGGAGGAAACTTTGCAAACTTAGAACATTTTAAAGGGAGAGAAGATAGTTCAAAACTATCTTCAGCTTCAAATAGATTGAAATTGAAGATAGTTTTGAACAAATATATATCTTGACACTTATAGGGCTGCAAAATGTGAAGATTTATAATTTAGATAAAAGATACTCTCATCTGGGAAGATCAGAAGAACAGGCAGTGTGACAAAGAAGAGATAGGATGAGCAACAAGAACCTCCTAAGGAAGTTGAATTCAAGAACCTGGTAAAAGAAGCATAAGTTTTAAAATGCTGCCAGAATTGAAGATGAAGTGTTGGACTAAAATTTGAATAGAATGGATTCCCAGGGAAAAGCAGAGATAATAGGAAGAACAGTTCTTAGATTGAGAGATGAAACAGTTGGAGTGCATGATCAACAGTGGAATACAGGTGAGAAACAAAGTGTTAGCCGTTCTAATGTTACTGTTAAGAATTTTATACAAATGAAAATATGATGCTATTGAAATACTTTATTCATTTATTTTTTGTAGAATAGCAACAAAGCTTTATTATTATTCAGATATTGTAAGATGTGCTGTCTAAAATTTTCATGTTGTTGTTAATGTCTTTATATGTGTCCTGATTCCATTTAAGTGATGTGCAAACATTGTTACATGTAGTGCCTGTACATTATCCTTGCATTTGTGGGCATACATTCATTCATCTGTCCCAAGTAGTATTTAATGCAATCACTAGAGTTTAGTTGATTTATTTCTAAGTTGCTGTGTATGTTGGGGTGTATTTTTTTGGTCTGCTGTATTGTTTTTTTTATAATGTAATAAATTTAATAAAAACAACAAATAAATAAAAAGATACAAGGATGAAAGATGCTATTTAACCACACAATATATGAATTTCTTAATAAGATGGTTGCCATAAACAACAGCAATATTATAAATCCCCTGAAGGGGGTGCTGATAATTAAATTTAAATATATTTTGTTAGAACAAGTTTCATTAATCTGAAAATTATTTGTTTTTAAATTTTAGTGTTACATTCATCAAAAATAAATTATGACTAAAAAATTGTTAAACAAAATTGTATTTTTTTATTTTATTCAATATGTAAAAGACATAAAACAAATTTCTAACTTTTTAAGTTATACAAAAAAAAATTAACTTTTCATTGAACAGAAGAAAACTAATAATCATTTAATACAAAGATTAACTGGCAATCTTAGCGTTAAAGAATATAAAACACATAGGAATTATCATAAATTAATAATATAAAATTAGTATGGTAACATGGCGGTATTTTGTAACAGTATTAATGAAAGTTTGAAAACAATTAACAATTTTATTCCATTAACAAAGGAAATTCTTTGAATAATTAAATAAAAAAAAAAACAACAAAAGATTAGGAATATCATTACTTTTAAATTAAAATATTTTACTTATGTAGTATTTAATTGGATTTAGTTTTTGAAGGTAATTGAAGTTAATTAAAAATATTATTTTTTTACAATAATGTATTTTTTAATGATAAATCAAGGAATATTTTGCAGTAACACAATAAAGTAGTTGTAAGTTGGTGTTTGTGTTTTTATTTCAAGGACAGTAATCTCAATTACATCTAATTATTTAAAAAAAAGAAAATAAACAATTTTTGATAAAAGTTAGGCTACTAATAACAAGACTGATAATTATTATTAAGAAAAAAATGTAATTAATATTAATATCCAACAATAATATCAGGATAGAATGGAAAAAATAAAGTACAAAAAATGCTTAAAAAATGAAAAAAAAAAAAAAAAACTAATACAATAAAAACAAAATATTTAATAAGTTAATTTATTAAAAAAAATTTGATATTTTTTATTTATTTTAAACTTTCCATCATTGAGTACCTTTCAGAACAGGTCAAATATTAAGGTAATTTGAGCAAAGACAAATTAACAGGCTAATATGATTCCTAGATTAGGTTTTAAAATATTTTGGAAAGATTTATTTAAAAAGTATGTTAGGTTAAAATTCAAGAAATTTTATTTTAACTTCAAAATAAGAAAAACCATTTAAAAAACCATAACCATTTGCTAAAATGTAAACAAATAAAAATGAAATCTCTTTTTAATTGTGTAAAAATCATCAATGTATTCCTTGAAAGACTCATAACTAATAACTAATCCATCTGGTAAAAAAAGAGATTGAGTTAATTAACTCAATCTTTCTTTTTATCAGATAATCTTTATGGCAGACTAAAATATAGGCTTTTTGCTTAGGCAAAGTGGTAGTTCTAAATTCACCAATGCCAGAGCACTTTGTTTAAGTGCATCACATTTTATTGATTGTTGATAAGGGAAGTACTTTTAAACAATGGGATTTAAGTTGAAGCAGAATCTTAAAAATAGATGGAAAATAAAAAAAACAGACTACTTTTAAGTTTTTTTGATCCCTGATAAATTCAGGGGTCAAAGTCTTTCAAGGAACTGGGAATATGGTGTACCAAAAACACTCATGACCTCATGATGAATGAGGTTTATTTAAAAATATAACTTTAAATGGTAGAAAGCCCGTTAAGTTTGTAGTTAAATAATTTATTTCATCTATGTTAAATTTTTTCATTTAATATGTGTTTTTTTTTTTTTCTATAACTAGATATGTACTTATCTGCATGTATAACTTACGCATAACAAAACTGCAAACAACAAAATCAACTTTTGCAAATGAACTCTTGCAAAGATACAAGTACAAAGATAGTAACTAAATCATAAAACTTATGAATAACTTTTACTGAATAAGTGCATATACTATATATATGTATAAGATTAACTTATGAACAAATATTGTTATGTATAAGTTATATTTGCAGATAAGTATATATCTGATCATTGAAAAAAAAAAAACATTAAATGAACAAATTGTGGTATATGAATATACACATAAAAAATCCAAGATCTCAACAAACTTGAGCATAGATCAAATATACCATATTTGATAACATAAAAGAAAAAAATACCTAGATGCCATTAGCAGCAATGACTTTTATATAATCTCAGAGACCAAATAAATAAAATAATAAATTCCTGTACAGTGGAAGTATTGCGCTTTAAAGAAGTGAACTTTAAAGTGGAATTTTCCCACAAAGAGCAGTGATTCATTGCAATCTGACAACACAACATCTCAACCTAAGAAATAAAATTCATCTATGAACAAATCCTCATTCAGTACATCTTTTAACAACTTATTTTAACAAAAATGAAGGTAGTTCTCAATTTGACCCATCTATTTTTACCTTACAGATTTTGATGAATTTTTTTATTTTGTAGACTAATTTCCTCTTGTAGTCCAGTGCTAATTTTTTTTAGATAACATTAGTGGAATAGTTTTTAAACGAAAAGAATTACATGATCAGACTAACTCTGTTAGTTGCTATTATTGATGTTGGATTATTATAGTGAAATAATAGTCTAAAGTCATTCTAATACTCAAAGAATTTTCTTGCACAGTTACAAGAAAATTAGTTGGATGACATTTTTGTGTTTAAAAAGGCATTAACTCTTATATAGTCATAAACCACAAAAATTTTCCAACAGTGTGCTGTGAACTGTAAACGTGCAGTATTTTTAACTTTAGGATCTTGGAAACTGATTCATTGAATATGAGTTTAGCCATTGATATTTACCTAACTTTACACCTTACAGGAAACTGTATGAAACCTTGAAGTAAAAAAATAATATAAGTTTACAAAAAATAGAGAGCAGTATTTAATATTTATCTATATATTTTTCTTATTTCTAAGAAACAAGAGTTCTGACTTTCTACTTTTCTTATAAATGTTTTTTTAAATAAGTATTTGTATATATGTTTTTTTATGGCTATCCATATTAAAATAAATAATAATAAAATAAGATAAAAAAAAACTTCTAAGAGATACATAAAACTTATTTTAAAAAATGCAGTGAAACTAAAAGATAATTCTTTAAATTTTTTCTATTTAGTCGATTACAACTTTAAAAAATCAAGGTTCAAAGAAGTGCATTATATTTTAAAATTTTTAATTTGAATGTAAAGAAATTCAGGTGATAAAATCCATAAATAATTTTTGTATTACATTACCACAGCTTTAATCATAACTCATGTTTATATAATCTTATAAATGTTTACATTCTACTAAGTAATGTGTTAGTTGGATGAAGGTTAGTATAATGTAAATCAGTTGTTCTTTTACAATTCAAGCCCAAGGTTACTGCTAGAGTTATTTTTAATTAAATGTGAATGATATGTTACCGATTGGTGAAAACTGAACATCAGTAATTCATCTCATACATAAGGGAATAGGATTTTGATTAATGATGATAATTTGATAATTGATTATAAGCTGTGATCCTTGTACTTATTTTTTATAATAATGCTTAGTAAAACTATAAAATGTGTTAATTGTAGTAAGACTTACTTATCAGAATACATTTTACATGTTGGATGCTCTGCTGATAATTCAACTGCTTTTTGTTTCAAAGGATCATGTAGAATAACTGACGCTATGACAGGATATCTCACTTTATTTATCAGCAATAATAAAAATGAAAGAAATATGAAAATAACCTGGAAAATTATAAATTATTCAACCATATTAAAAAAAAATTAAATATATAAATTAAAAATTAAATGTTATAAAAAAATATTAAAATATTGGAAGGACTTTTGTTTTTCTGCTAAAGTAGAAAACTTAAGATTAAATTATGAATTTTTGAAATAAAAATATTATAAGTTTATATTCCATACAGGTTTGTATACTAGTATTACTAATAATGCTATTATTTTTGACATCAGTATTTGACCGATTCATTTCTGAATTTTTTTTTCTCTTCTCTATTTCTTTATTTTTTTATATTAATCTTTTTAATATCAATATGTTAATATCATTCTGACTGCATATTCTCATTTATTTGATTTGTATACATTGATGTTTGACTTACTTAGCAATCCCTTCTATAAACAAATTAAATAAACATGGATGACTACTTCATATATATATATATATATATATCAGTTTTTTCTTATAGTCACTGTCATAAGAATATTTTGTTCAAGGTTCATCATAAAATCATTCTGAACTTAATCAGCTTAAGTCATAACAGAAATATATTTATTATATAATTTATTTTAACATAGAATTACACCCATTTTTGTAAACACCTTATAAAAATTTCTTCCTAAATCTGTTTTGTATTAGTAACTCTCTTTTATACACAAAAACTATTTTATTTTTACTTTCCTGGCATCAAAACACCAGAGTTATGTGGTGAGAAGGAAAGAATGGTAATCAGTCCAAAAATGTAGTGTGGGTTTTTTGCACTTCTCAATGTTTCATAACCCAGGAACTCCAAAAATAAAAACAAGGGAGGCTAATGTTCGTAATTATGTATGTACTTGTGCTGTTGTATTTACAGCTAACTTTTGATTAAATTAACCAATTTTGATGAAATCTGGCATGGAGACTCGTGTGTATGGGGCAATTTGTTGATAAAAATTTGTGAACAATATCTCCAAAGGGTGGGGTAGATTGCATTTTTGGGGTCAATTTTCTCAAAATTTTCCCAACATACACTTTATAATAAATTCAGTACATGTGTTCATAATTATTTTACCACTTTAAAAATAAAAATTTGCACACATATTAACCAAAAAACAGGCTATTTTTTTATTTACTGCATACTTTTTAACCAAATTTTTTGATTTATTGATTAAAATATTGATTAAAAAAAAAATCAATATTTTGAATTAAAAAATATTTTTTCATGTATCATTATTTTTCCATTATATTAAGAATAAATAACCAATGCCAGGAGAGTATAACAACTTTGTTGTCAGCTTTATTATTACTTCATCCACTTCTTGTAATTTTATAATCTAAACAACAAATTTCTGCCACTCTGATATATTTTTTTTTCTTGTCTTAATCTTATTAAAATACTAACCTGCTAATATTTCAGCAAAATCTTAATTTTAGTATTTAAGGTAAGGGAAAAATTAAGAAACTTGGTCATGCTCTTCACACCCACTAATAATGTAATAGAATTGATTATGCTGTGTACATGCAGACGAATTTTTACTTTTCTGGCTATAGCAATTTATGCTGAATAGCTATGACAATACAGAGTAATAAAAAAAATCTTTTTTAAAATTTTTTGCCTTAAGGAGACATTTAAAAAACTTAAAACAATTGATTTAAATAAATTGTAAATATCTTTGGAAAAGTTTGTATTCCAGTGCTCCAGTCCAAAAAATCTATTTTTGTTAAACTGATGTTGATATGTATATATGCATGTTGGCCTGTATTTAGTCTAAAAACTCTAGAACATTGATTCTCAAACTCTTTTGCCTACTGCCCACTGAGAATAAAAACTTTCAGGCGCCCCAAAAATGTTTAAATTTACCGTTTGTTAAAAATAATAATTACAATTGCCGTTTTTAAGATGCGCTCTTAAAAACAGCAACTGTAGTTATTGTTTTTAAACGTGGCATATCCTATTTCTGAGATGAAATTTACATTTTAAATGAAAGAAATTAAAATGCATATTTAACCATATTTTGAAGTATTTTTATTAAAATTGCTTTCAAAAAAATTACAATTGCATCTATATAGTTAGTTATATAATAACAATAGTGATAGCATATTCAATATAACAATACAATAATTAAAACAAAGCGTTCGATTGAAAAAATAACACTACTTTAACGTGAAGGATGAATCTGATGTGCTTTAATGAGTTTGTCAATATCAGGCTCGAATTTACTTAAAAACAGCCATAAGTTGCCGCATTCGATAACATGCAGCCGATTTCTCTTTTTGGTTAGCAACGTTGTTGCAGCACTAAATCCAAGTTCAGACAAATATGACGATGGGAATGCTATCATAAATCTTGAAAAATCGACCATAAATCCAGGGTAAAGTGACGGGATTGGCTTTTGCAGCCAAAATTCTTGGTAGCCATTCTTGAATTTTATTTTCATTTCTTTGTTTGTAGTCAGTTCTTTAAGTTGTTCTTCTAACTGGGATGATCTTGCTATGTTGACATTTGAAAAAGGATCCAACACCCAGTCTGGTATGTGCATATTTAAAATGGAATCGTTCTTTGAAATCACCGTGGAAGTTCCCTAAGTGTTAGCAGTAAACAAGCAAGTCGTCGTTGTTGAAGGATACTGCTGATAAATTAGGGAAGTTGTTAAATTCATGTCTGCTAATATTATCTCTGTAATAGCAGTTTGGCTACCAAAGCAGCAATGATATTTTCTGTTTTAATCAAGCTCAAGTCGTCACCTTGAAGCTGGAGATTAACATCATTAAACAATTTATATAGGTCTGTCAAATACACAATATTATTCTTTGATGTAATGAGTTTGTCGCGCATTCTATTTCTATTTGTTCGCGATGTGTCTGTTTTCTAAAAACTCTATCACAGAGTCAAACAGACTGTAAAATCGAGTCAGACAAGACCTTTTGATAGTCAGCGCACTTCAATGTGAAGCAGCAAGCGGTTGAAATCTTCATCATTGTCAACAAAAAGTTGACTAAATAATCTGTCATTTAGAGAGTTGCTTCTGGTTATATTAACTTCTCTGATAACATATTGCAGTGATGTATGCAAGCGTTCACTCAGGTTTCTCGCAACTAAATGTTGGCGATGAATGATGCAGTGTACAGGAAGCACGTCTGGAACTTTATTTTTTAATTACGCTATGAAGCCTTTGTGACATCCTGTCATAGCCGGAGCGCTATCAGTAGCATTTGACAATATCTTCAAACAAATTTCCTTTTCGTAACAAAACGTTTCCAGTGTATTATATATGATTTCTCCCTTTGCATCTGACCTATCTGCCCTAGAAATAATAGCAAACTTTGCTATTATTTCTAGCAAATAATAGCTCTTGACATATGTTCTCATTTTTGATAAACCTCACGTATGACAACAACAATAATTCACTCGTTGGTAAATTGGACTCAACAACCAACTGAATTGGAAATTGGCAAGTCTTCAGATAATTGCATAATGATTCTTTGTTGTTTTCAGCCATCTCATCAATTCGTATATGCACAGAATTAACTATTGCTAAAAGGAATTTTTCGGATAATATCTGCTGCTGGTTTATGGAGCACAGTGGTTGTTACTTCTTTTTCTGCCGGTAAAATGAAATCTCCCCCAATAGTGTAAGGTTTGGGCAATTAACATTGATATATTGTACAAAGCTCAAAGTCCGTCATCGACTTGCCGGGAAGCAGTTGAAAAAAGTTTTGATATAGTTGGCTCAACTACGTACTTCTTTTCCAGGTCTTAAAAATAGGCAACATCTTTGTCTTTCTTATCTGAGTGCATTTTATTAAAATGATCTTGTATCCTAGAAGGCTTCATCGTTTCATTTGAAAAAGTTTATTATTACAAATAAGGCAATTAGCAATGAATGATTTGTGGGATTTTTGGTAACTCCGTATTCAATATAATTCGTACTGTACTGCCGTTTTTTCTTTTTTTGCCTCCGACAAGGTTTTGACTTCAAAAATACGTGAGAAAAAGATTATCTTTAAAAAAAAATTTGCTACTGTTACACGGAAAGATGCTAATAAAAATAAAAGAAACAATTACTGCCTTTATAAAGGTTTTAAATGCAACACGAACCGACAGGAATAAACATGCAATTATTCGTTTACCGCATGTGACAGAATTCGTACTGAGCAAGTTATAACAAGCACCGATAATTCTGTCTGTTTATGCAAGATTGGACAAATCCCTTAACTCATACAGACCTAAAAGTCATATAAAAATTGACATAAGCCTTGATGACTTAATCATTTTAATACATGTTTGAGAAATATTACATGTTCATAAACTAAACTGAATTTTAAATAGGATGACGAAAGTTGTAATCTGGTATAAAAACATACAATATCCGATAATTAGTTCGTTTATAACTCATATTCAAATATTAAAAATATTTATTTTTCTACTTCAATTTAATTTTGTGTTGTATATGTACTTCCTGTCACTTTTTCTAAATTTCTTCGTTTATAATTGAATAACAATGCTTTGAATATAATAAATATTCATTTGTTTTGACATATTTAACGTAAGTATCACCCGCTCTCGGCTTAACCCAAGATCATGTTACAGCCTCAATCATTAAAGATTTTATGTCTCCGTACAAAATGAACAAAATCAAATAAACTGATACATTAAAGACCTCACAATCTGTCATTGATGCTAGATTAAAACCCTTTAATTTTCACATTTATTTGAATCAGTACGTTGCTTAGATCAGAAGATGTGCAGCATTAGACAAAAGTGGCATTTTCTCTTTAAAATGGAATATTTCGGTTCAGGAAAATTGTAGAGAGACATATAAAAAAAAAGAAGAAATTAAAGCTAAAGTCTAATCTTTCAAACTATTTTAATGCACTTTACTGAAAAAATTTCGTTTCCCCCATGCGCAAAATGGTCAAACACGAAGAAAAACTTCCACATTTTTAAAACTTTTCTTCTCACTGGTTTTTTTTTTTAATTTGATAATATTTGAAGTCTAAAGTGTACTGTCAAAAAGTAGAGTATTCCAGTTTTAATTTTCTTTTTATTCGTCTCTCTAAGCCTCTTAGTTGCAAAGATAAACAAGTTAATACAATCGTTTTTTATCATAAAATATAGGTGTCCTTTAATTTTTTGTACTAGTGTTGTAGGTATTTAATTTTAGTTTAAAATATTAGGAAAAGGATGCACTGTTATCCGATAGATATCCTCGCCACAGAACGTAGTAAGCGTTATATTTCCAAAAAGGAAGGTCTTCTAACTTCTAAGCGTTTGCGGGAGATTGAAGACCAAAGTTTCGTTGCATGGCAGGCCAGATGGAATGAATCCACTACAGATCGATGTACGCATGGTATTTTTACCGATGTGATAGGTTTGCAGGCGATTAGGTGGGTTTCCCCCAATCGGCATATTATGCAATTCCTATCCGGGCATGATGCTTTTCGTAAAAGGTTAGCTAGGTTAAGTCCGTTTGATTCGGGTTATTGCCCGGATTGTGCAGTTACATATAATGCAGATCATGTACTTTATGACTGTTCCTGGTACGAGGCTGAGCGTACCAAAGTAATTAGGGAACTTGAGAGATTGAATTCCTATTTGGATTTCAGGGTCAATTGGAAGACCCGCGGTGAGTGATCGATATTCGCTGGCTTCCTACGATTTCTTCATTACGTAGATTAGCTGAAGAAGTTTGAGTAAGATAGGATCCTGGGAAACTAGTGCTTCGGCTTGAACAGTTAAGTGGCTGGAGTTAGGCGTTTTGGTATCGAGCTTTGGTTAGATGTTCATGAATTTAAGATTGTTTTTAATATTGTGCATTGACACCGGCGGGGTGGCGTCTTCGCTCTCTTGGGGTGAGGGCGCGGTCCTGCCGGAGTTAGATTTAGTTAGTGTTAGTAGTTTCGGCGTCAGCGAGGTGGTGTCCGTACGCTGTGGTGGGGGCGGCTTCGACGATGTTGGGCAAGTATGTGGCGAGAAGAGAATGTCACGCGAACGGGGAATTTTTGAGAGAGTTTGATCCTCTATTTTCCACTTTAATAATTTTTTTGACAACTACAAGAAATTAATTTAGTTAGGTCTGAATTTCATTGTTGCGATCAACCTTTTTTGGGTGGTGAATTGGCACAAATTGAGTCGTATAAACGATGGTTGGGACATTTACAATCACATAAGTTAGTTAGTATAGAAAGTAGATTAGGTGCGGGGTTTGCGCTTCCGCGATTACAGTTAATTGGTTGTGTGGGTGACGTTGTAGGTCGATAAAAGCCTACAGTGTTAACCCACCGGGTTGGTCTAGTGGTTAACGCGACATCGCAAATCAGCTGATTTCGAAGTCGAGAGTTCTAAGGT
>JAAAKQ030208280.1:0-11699 GCA_010016005.3 Zanna intricata | reverse complement strand
AGACTACACTTCATTCACATTCATACATATCATCCTCTGAAGTAATACCTTAAGGTAGTTCCGGAGGCTAAACAGAAAAAGTCTTATCCTTAAAAGCAAATTTTGTTGGAAATTACTTGCCTTGTGCTTAAAGAGGAAGAATGATGGGATTTTGTTATAGTAATAAAATTATTATTATTAACAAATTAAAATTTCTTATGAATCTTTAATAAATTTAAGGTTCAATTAACTATTATACAAGCAGGTACAATTAAGGTGATTTTTAATATTTATAATGTCAAAGTGGTGTAAATTCTATTAATAATTAGTTGTAATAGAGAAGAGAATTTTTTTTTAGTACCAAAAAATACTTTTTGAATTTTTATTTTCAGGAATTTAAATTTACTATTCCATCCTATTAATTCTAGCTGAATAATTAATCTTAATTAGCAGTTTATGTAAATTCTCTCAACCTCGCTCGCATCTTCAAACTAATAAATATTATAAATTTTCCAATTTTAAATTTGATCCAACATTATTATTAAGTACTTTGTTTTGTAACTTTTAATAACATACCCACAGTAATTAACGCAATCTGGTTTTAAATAAATCTTTGAAATATTCAGCTCCCCTGAGTACTATATTTTTTTTAATCTTTAAATCTAGATTAACTACTTTCTGAACATTTTCCCCAGATTTTATTAGAGTAACATACAACAGTATTTCATTTGCAAAAGACATTAAATTACCATTGATTTCCAGTTTTGGGTAATTCATTCATGCAACAAAAAAAAATTGCTGATATTATTTTTAAGTATGTTTATTTGTCTGAATAATGAATATAATGTAATACTCCAACAAATGCAAAAATATAAAATTGAAATTAATCCTTTGCAGGCACATATTCCTTCAGAATGTAGTGAATTATACAGCGGACTGGCTTAATTTCATAGCTACATCAGATGTGCATACATCCTCATACTGATTAGACAATAAGTTACTATATATGAATATAAGCCATACTGATTAGACAATGAATTACTATAATTTATTACAGTTTATTTTTTTTTTTTGGCTTGACAATATCGTCACATAAGTTTGAAGCTTATATGTGGGATATGGAATTTTGTAGCATATGAAAATAGCGTATGCCATGCCTGACCAGGATTCAAACCCAGATTAGTATGATTATAAGATTTAATAAATCAGGAAAAACCTGTAACCAGATTGGGATATTGAGAGATAAGGTTGAATATTATTGCGTAACTTTGATTTGATGAATTCCCAGACAATATTAATTTATCTAATTTTAAAACAATAATGTGCTGACACTAAAAAAATGAATTTTTGTACCTTGTGAAAAAATACCATGGCTGATAAAAGATTTGAACATGGAACACGCAAATAAAACATAGAAATTACCAATCTCTGCTACAGAGACTGGCAATTAACATATTCCTTGAAATTTAAACTTTCTGTAATTTAAATAAAATCCTTCCATTTAATACTTCTACTGTGTGAATTTCAGAGAATATTTTTTTAATTTTTTTTTCATAGGAGAAGGAAAAAGCTCTCATCCACTAAAATACCTCCCACCTTTCCCTCCCAGGGGCGGCCGGAATCACTTCTCAGCATAACATCAGCCAGCCCTGGGTGTCGTGGCAGCAGATTACCCCTGCCGCTACCCTTCCCGTTTGGGCTCCTGCAGTGGAGCCCCCTTTGGGGTCTTTTTGGCATCCGTAAATCGTGGTGACTCTCTGCTTGAGAGAATATTTTATTGTTCACCTCTTCTTTAACTTACTGAAAAATCTTCAATTGGCAAAGTACCTGCCAAGGATTCTTTTACAAGAAGTGTTGTTGATTGAATACATTTACAAATTTATGATGCTCTTAACAGCATCAATGAGTTTATCAATCTTATAAATTTTTCATTAAATTTACTTAACTTTTTTAGAATAACATTCCAGGCATTCCTAACATCTTCTCCTGTAACAATAAACTTCTGTGAATAACAATTTATTCTGTTTTAACATTTTCAGTTTCACATTATATCTTTGGAAATAGTATTTTTCTGTTCATTGGGCAGTTATTTTTTGCTTTCAGGCAAAAAATTTGTTCTTTTTGAAGAATTAAATCTAATTCATGGTTTTAATTTACAATTCTTAAAACTTTCTTTAATTAATTTTGAGATACTGATCGTATATATTTCTGTATAGTACTAACACAATAAAATTAAGTGTATTTATCTCCTGCATAGTTAAATATTTCATTCCTTGTTTTTTTTTTTCCCTAAAGGTGTATGTAATTTGTTTCATTTATGGTTGTTTTTGCAATATTTATTATGGTATTTCCCAATATTATTATGGTTGTTTTCTAGATATTTATTAGCTGAAATATTAAATTCATGTCCACATAATAGAAAAATTATTTGTTTATACCTGTATTACTCTTATAAATAACTTATTACTATAATAATACGGTCTAGGCAGTCCCTGCCTTTCCTGAGGTAAATGTAGTAACTCTGTTAATTATAGTAATATATCTATGAATATAAATATCTTTTTACATGAATGTGTAAAAAGATAAGTCTACTTGCTTATTAATTTCTTTCAAGAGTATGATTATATACTCTTCTTGCTAACACTTGCAGATATATTTCTATGAAGCATGGATATATACAATAGCAATTTCCCTGGTTAGATACATGCTCATGACTAATAGATTGAAAATTTGTCCAAGTTTCTTTAAAATTAAAACTAATTACTTTTTATGAATCTCTTACAAGCCAAACAAATCCATAATTTTTATATATGAACATTTCAGAAAAAGAAATTGTTATAAACTTAATTGAAAATACGAGCTAAAAAGAGATCTCAATTTTATTTTACTAAATTATTCATTTTCCTTAGTCATTCATTTCATGCTGAACACAAAGCAATTAAAGATATGAATAATATTAATGAACTTGGTTTATATAAACAAATTTTGAATATACAAGAACATGGCATGAGACTGGTTGAAAGAAGGACTGTGCGAAGGTGATTTTTTATTGATGTTTACAACCTCTAGGCGACCCTCTAGGGGAAGACACCCTCCCAACTGTCATGTGACAGTTTTGGTTGCCATGCGACCCTCGCTGTACCTAGCCATTATGGCTTTATCAAAGGTCATCTTCAGTACCTCAGCATTGACATCTTTCAGTCTAGTCTCTGCCAGGATGTTATCAATGTGAATACCATAAGTGACATCTATCATGAACTTATAAACAAAACACATCAAGCAAAGTCTTAAATACAACTGAATGGACTATGGTAATGAAGGAACTTACCTATCAACCTGAAATAGGCAAAAGTGTGTTCAGCACTCAATCCGAAACATAAACATAAAACAAGGACACTAAAACAGTAAATACACTAAGACTAAACAAAATCAACAGCAAAACATAAATAATATAACACAAGAACAAAACTTAAGCAGAACATAAACCCACTCAACAATCCTTTCCTTTGCAAGATAAGTTACAAAATTTTCCACAATTGTCCATTCGCTCTGGTTCCTCCAATTAGCGCGGAGATCTAATGCTGACCCAATGATATTAAGCTGACAAATAGTCTCCATGCACATCAGCTAGTACTCTGCACATTCATATAATATCATCTAGTTATCAATATTGCGGACACATTCTGAGTTTACCAGGTCGAATTTCTGAAGTGTGATACCGAAAAGTGCCATGACCAGAAACTGCTTCACATACCGATTATGGTGTATCCAAGAGATGTCTTGCAAACCAACAACATTTGAGAAGAGATCATAATGATCACCCTCTGCCACAAGGAATCACCATGTTTTCTCTGATGTCAGCTCATCAGACTTGTTTACAATATAACACTATTGCTTCTCTGACAGAATCAAATCTATCTGTTTCACACCTGCAAATCACCAAGATTGCCTTCCGTCAAATTGTACAGTAACCACCCATTACCATTAACATAAGTCATTGAGCCCTCAATAAAATATCCTGATAGCTTTTAAATTTTAGCCTATCCGCTCAAACAAGTGGTGCAAATAGCATAATAGCTTCACATACGCCCTTATGTAGGATATTCACAGTCTTGAAATTAAGACCTCCAATCAGGATTGACTACACATCGAATACAAAAAAGGCACTATGGGCCTTCCCCAATATGTATTGAAGGTGCTTATTAAATTGCTATTTCTCATCAAGAAACACCCCGGGGTACTTTTAACCTGGCCTGTCATTAAAACATGGGCTCACCGACTCACTGCCATACAGCCTTTGAGGAGCATCATCTTGGTCTCCTCCAGGCTGAACATCATCTTATGTTGGAGACTCCACAGCCCATGCATCCTGCAAGCCTGAGTGGCACTGAGCTCAACCTTCCTCCACAAGCATCTTTCAACCAGCAAGAGCCAATCATCAGCAACAATGCAACACTCTCTGGGCAACCTCAGTTGCAGAAAAGAATCAAACTCCACCCCCCACAACAAAGGACCCAACACACTGCTCTGCAGACAATCCTTGCACTACTACTACAAGACTACATCTGGTTATCACCCTACTGTGAAATATTTAATTTATTCATTCTGATTACAGTACTGTCTACTGTTAAACACATTAAGCTATGTGTATTTAATATTTTATGCCAATAGAAAAATGAAGATCTTAAAATTACTTGAATGTATTTAATATATAGTACATCCCTGCAATCACATATTAAAGCAGTAAAACAATTAGTAATAAATGAGCAGCCATCAAATAGATGGATTTTTGGTATGATCATATTATGAGGCATATTCATAAAGAAAGGACTGTCGACTTTTATTTAAATATTAGAGGATTTGAACAATTTCATGCAATAAGTTCATATATCGGTTATTTATAAAGCCAATGCAGTTGTTTTGATTCCATAGTCGTTTGCCTGCCAGTAAATGCAGATCGCAATATCCATGCCAATTGTTTCTTCCGCCGCCAGTTGTGAAATTCACACTGTGATTAGATTTTTGTGTGCCAAAGAATCTTCAGCTGCTGAAATTCATTGGGAATTTTGCCTAATGTAAGGAGCTATATTAATGAATGAAGAAAAAGTTACACAATGGTGTCAAGACTTTAAAAATGGCCGCACAAATGTGCATGACAAAGAGCGATGTGCCAGGCCCAGTATTCAGACCGATGAAATCATTGAACAAGTGAACCAAAAATTGTGATATCATCGGCAATTCATGATTATGCTCTGGTTGATGAATTTCTCCATGTAGGACCCACCTCTGTCTAGACAACTATCACAGAATCGAAACAACAGTTAATGCAGTGGCGCTATTCAAGTTCCCCAAAACCAATAAAGTTTAAGCAATCTTCATACTAGACCGATGGAATGAAAAAGTTTTCATTTTGATTGATTTCATGGAGTGTGGATCAACAATTACAGTTGAGGTGTACTCTGAAATGGTCACCAAACTGAGACATGCGATCTAAAATCAACAATGCGGGAAACTGTCCTCCGGCATAATTCTCCTTCATGACAATGCACGTCCTCACACTGCTGCCTTAAATAAGAAGATTCAAGATCTTTATTAGGAAGTTTTTGATCGCCCTCCATATAGTCCTGATCTTGTACCTAGCAACTATTTCTTCTTGTTGTTAAATTAACTGGTGCAGTTACAAAAAGTGGTTAGAACTGAATGTCGATTATGAGAAAAAGTGAAGTAAATTTGTAGTAAATTAAAACCATAAGTAAAAGCATTTTCTCAGAAGTTAATTTTTTTTTTTTACATATAGGGTATCTAAAATTTAGGTAGGTAATAGGAATATATATAGGTAATAGGATACCATAGCAACTGGGGATTACCAAAATTAGAATTTTCTTTAAAAATTATCAGGAACCTTACGTGGGCAGTCCACAAAGGGCTTTTATGCAGTACAGTGGCTGAAGTGGTAATTCCTTTGGATAGATTTTTAAAAAATAAATAATTCCAGTAAAAAATTCACATGCAATCAATATGGAGACTCTCTGGCCAATATTTCTGAAGTGGCAGCCAATAACCTAAATCACTTTAAACCATTAACTTCTTTTCATTTCCATTTCATTCATTTTTTTATTTAATTCACCAGCCTCTATAAATTTGTTATAAATGAGGATAGTAATGAATTTTCAAACAATTTTTCATTGAACAGAAATATTTAAAAGAAGGAATCACATGGCTTGTGGTTCATTCCATATAATAAGCTAGCTAGGACAGAACCACACTGAAAATTGGCAACGATGCTGAATATATCATTTAATATACTTTCAGTAGCACACAAAACAATTATTAGTAATAATGGATTTTTTTCTTTATCTGTTTAGCCTCCGAAACTACCGTAAGGTATTACTTCAGAGGATGAATGAGGTTGATGTGAATGAAGTGTAGTAATAATGGATTCAAAATAATTTTTCTGAAAACATTTGCAAAAAAAAAAAAAATTGCACATCATTATTACTGAACTGAATAACTGATAGTATAACCAAATAAATTTCTTACATCAATGACTTTTTTATGACCATTTTTTATAGAAAAATAAAACTACGTTTTAAAATTTTCCATAGAAAGCAGTAAAATCTGAAAGAAAAATACAATTCAAAACGAACATGTAAAATAAATTTAAAACTTTTAAAAATTTAATACTGAAATAATTATAATTTCAAGGAAACAAATATTAAAACATATTCAGAAACTATGTGTAATTAATGACGATAATTTAAAAATATATTGAATAAGACAATCCAAAGAAAATTAAAAAAGAAAAAAAAAACAACAGAAGATAGAGAAAATGTGGGAGTGAAAGAAAGAAATTTTTACCAGATACTAACACATTTTAAAATGTTTCAGAAGAAATAAGTGAAAAAATTAAAAATAAATCATATTTTATTAATATAATTATGAACATTAAAAATGAATAAAATACAGAAAACTTCTTTTTTTTTTTTTTACAATTTTCAAAAATATAAAATAATTATAAAAGATAAAAAAAATTCAATAGAAAGTAAAATAATATCATAAACCAAAAAACTGGCCTTTACGTGAACAATAGTAACGTAGAGCAATAAAAAAAGAATCAAACAACGTACCTAGAAATAACCATTCGAACCTGATGAAAATCTGCTGACACAATTATCTGTACATGAACACATTTAATTGAAGGAGGTGAATTTTTAATAGGTTTGAAATTGCCTCTAGGTGTTTTAAAGTTTAATAATCCACAAAAAATATAAAAATTCAAATTTTACAAAAAAAAAAAAAATAGATCTTAAAATTCAACATTAAAAAATACATCATAATTATTAAATAACTTTTATGAAAATTAATAACAGATATTAAAAATGTATACTAAAATTTAGCGTTCAACACAATGATAAACATTTTACAAATTATATGATAATCATAAAATCATTTTTTGGGAAATATAACCTTAAACTTTTTCAAAGTAATCATGCTTATTATGCAAAATTAATAGTGTTTGCTTTCAACAGACCAATAAATTAAGTATTGCAACACAAAAGAGTATCTTTTAAAGACAAAAAATACATCGCACGCCTTTATTTACACTTTCAAACGTAGAGATGCCTTAGCTTTATATAACAGCTGGTAAAGAACAAACTACTCTTACAGGTTAATAAATTATTTGATAAAAATAAAAATCAAAGATTCATGCAAAACAAATTTTAAATATAATTTAAACAGAAATATAATTTTACATTTTCAGAAACAGTTCTTGTTATAAATTATCATGCGTCTTATTTTCCATAATTGATAGTCGACTGTACTAATAATAAATAAAAAGATACTCTATTACATTAATTTATATTATACAATGGATAACAATTACATAACCTAGAATGTATTTAATCGGGAAAAAAAAAAAAATCACACAGAAATACTTAATAATAATTTTAGTGAATCGACAATACTTGACAATTAAAATTTCTTAAATATAAAATCAGAACAAACTTTGCTTACACAAATAAATAAATAATAAAATAATGGAATGACACTAACGCTAATACAAAAAAACCTGTACTTAAAACTAAAATAGTTTACAAAAAATAACAATGAAAATTACTTAAGATTTTAATCCTAAGTATAAAACTAAATTTGGCAAATATTAATAAATTGATAATTTAAAAAAAAAAAAAAAAACCAAAAATTGTTAATCACAATAATTTTGGTACTTTGAACAAATCAATTGCACTGCAATGAGCTGCTAACTTTTCATACTTAACATATTATGAACAAACTTTAGAAAAAATCTCCTACCTATTCTCAATAAAATTTTTTTAAAATCATTGATATGAACAGGTTTTCTTTTTCAAAATCATAACTAAATGTTTATATGTAAAGTGACAAGTCAGTCTATGCAGATTGCTGATGAGACCTTTAATGTCTATCGTTTTTTTTTTGAGTTTCACTCATTTCTAGAATTTTCTAATAAAATTACATAGTATTAAATTACAACCAAAATGAAACATGTAAATATACAGTAAATATGACTAATCAAAATATAAATTAATGAGTTAAGTAGTATTGTATCATTGCTGACAAAATTTTGTCATTTTAGAAAAGGGTGTAAGATTAATCAATAAATTTAAACTACAACCAACTGTAACATTATCACAATTTTCACAGTATTATTATCATTTTATTGTTGAGATGGATTTGTTTACGTCGATTAAAAAAATAAACACTGTTATAACTTTGACAATAAGGGTTATTTCATTAATATTTGTACATTGCTAAAACAGCTAAACATACAATATATGAAACAAATTATAAAACAGCAAACAATCATAAAAAAGTAGAAAATGGAAGTCGTTTAGTTTATAATGACTGATGTATTTATAAGTTATTATATTTTTTTAAACAAATATGTAGGTTACAACCATGTAAAGTATACTGCATGCCGCTTTTTTTCTAGTACAAACACAGTGACATTATACATAACACTGTTTGAACTTCCTACTTTAGTGGACAACATAGAAAATTAGAATTAGAAATCAGTGATTTCATCAGACAAATTTTATTAACAAAACATTTTCTGTTTTAACATGAATATATTTATGTTATACACTGATTTAAAGATTTTTTAATAGATGATTGGAAGATTTTTGAAAAATATTTTTATGAAAGCAAAAAAAAAAAAAAAAATTTAACAACAGATTTTCAAATATTTTTTAGATACTTGTTAATTTAATGAATACAGAAAACTCCTGATTATAAGAAGGATAGGTGGCAGGGTAGTCTCACTCAAAAATGAGAATTTTTTAGAAAAAAATTATTCACATAAACAACCAAAATTTGCATCATTCCAAAAATTCTTTGTTATTAAGAAGAGTGGAAATCTTGAGATTAGCGGCAACGCAATGAAAAAAGGTCAAATGGTTGTTTGACGACTATGTCGGTAGACATAGGCTAAAGTTTCGTAATACATCCCTATATCTACCCATTTTCAACTGATATAACACAAAAAAACTTAAATTTATATTAAAATATGTGCATGTCAAAATTGAAAGTAATGGCTATTTTTTACTCTTTTGAAAATTCTGTAATTCAAATAAGAATTTTTTTATCACACTTTTGTTATGACTTCATATATAGTTACACGTCTACTACCTGAAGTAGGGCTTTGATGTTATTGATGATTTAAATACAATAAAGCATTAAAATGGGAATGTTAACCTGGTTGAAATCTTAATAAGTAAATTTTTATGCAGAGGCTACAGAAAAAAATTCTTCATCAATATGAGTACTTAAAAACAAACGTAATTTAATAACAAAAAAGGCATAAATATTTTACGAGTAATGATTTCTTTCTCCTATGATGACCAGCTGGTCCTTAAACGCTTTTTCTGTGTAAATTTTTTTCTTACGTTACTATAAAATTTTGATAAAAAAAAATATTGTGATAAACAGAAAAAGATAATACCAAGTAATAGAACAGTAATATTACTTTTTAATTACATTCTTGTGGAAAAAGATTTAAGTAACAAAATTAAGTACGCACCATACAGAGTATTAATAATGTTTGGTATTGTTATGTAACAAATAACTTTTACTGACTGGCTATATAACTCAGATATGTTAGTAGTATTGAGAATGCAGATCAAATGATTAAAAAGAAATAATTAAATGGCTTTAGTTTTTTTTATATACACAGCATTTGGTTTTTGCAACCATGAATAATTTAACAACAGAAAATCAGGAGCTTGCTGTAAACAAAAATTACTAAGTTACCATACCATATAACCTACTGTCAATTGGTTCTCAAAAGACTTTCTTTCATACTTCACATTATACAATATTCTTTCCCTTTAAAACAAAGACAAGATAATATTATACTGTTACAGTACACACATTTCAATTCACATTTTTCACTTTCATATGAAACTAATATCAACCAAATACTTTATTCAAGCCTAAAGTACACTATGCTCTTTTGCACTCACTTATTTCCAAACGATTACAAATTGATTCTTTTATAAATTCTACAATTGAATGAAATCAAATCATCTTCACATTCTTGCTACTAATCCATGCCAAAATATCTCGAACAATTGGACAAGAGTAAAAATTACTGTTGTTAAGGTTAGCAAGCCCAAGCCGTTTTCACTAGCTGCAAGAAAAAAATTTTAAAGACCAAAGATTATAAATAAAATTAATCCATTATCAAAGTACTCCTCTACCAGATTTAAATAAAATTTAAGATTTGGTTATCAGGATAAAATAAAATTCAATCTCTGTTAAAGAAATTTTAACTTTTTAGATGTTCAAACACTTTTAGAAATAATTACAACTAGCAAAGAATTCATTAACTAATGAAAATATTATTGGAACTTTCAGGACATTTCTAAAAATTTTTACATGTGCTATCTCTCAATATCCTTCTCAAACCATTAACATGCCACATGAAACATTTATCAACAATAAAATAATAGAAAACTTTGAATTTGATGAATCAATAATGAGATAATAAAGTATTAAAAATAAACAGCAATAATAAAGATAAACAACACAAATGTTAGTACATATAAAAAAAAATGCAAATAATACAGAGGAAAACTAGTAGGATCATTTAAAACTAAATATGCAGAACACATAATATTAGAAGGGGAAAACAAATCAACAAAATAATCATAATTGCATAAACAAAATTAACAGAAAAAAGTGTAAATGTCTAAATGTACTAGGAGAGGAATTTAAAACAGAAATGCATCAGACTAAATACGAGGGTAAGTCAATTTAAAGCCCCGAGTCCAAATGGCAAAGTCTTGAACAGGAACATCCAGATTTACCCACCAAAAAAAATTCAAAGATTAAATACACTTTTTTGTAATGAAATAAAAGTGTTACATACATTACTTTAACACAGCACGAAAGCATTTTCCTATTGGCTCTCCTGAGGTCAGCATTCTATTAGAAATCTTTCTATTAACACTATGAATTAACACATATAATCACCATCAAAAGCATATATGAAGTATAAAACTTACTACTGCACTAGAATTATCTTTAATATACAAGGGTAAGTCAATTATTATCCGCAATATAGTTATAAAATTTTATTGTAATCAAATAGGAAACTTACATCATTTTTCAACGCAATTGGTCCATCGTTGTACAAGCTTCCTGATGCCCTCATAAAAGAAGATTTTCGGTTGAGCTGCGAG
>JAAAKQ030208269.1:0-11699 GCA_010016005.3 Zanna intricata | reverse complement strand
TGGGCTAGGAACGGGAGGGATGGTGTGGCGGCCGGAATCGTCACTTGGTGGGTGTCTTCCCCTACGGGGGTTGGGATCTGTCCACTTGGATCCGGGAAAGACTACCAGAAGTTTTCAGTGACGGAATGCAAAAACTTTTCACACGTTAGGAAAAGTTTATCACTGTAAACGAGGATTATATTGAAAAATAAATACCGCATTTTTTATCTAAAGTATTGTACTTTTATTCGTTTTTTTATTTCAATATTGATGATATTTCCATTATCTCTTTTCATCCCAATGCTCTGTATATATGTACAAAATTTATCAGCCGAGCCTCGTACATTGAATTAACAGTAAATAGAGAAGAAGGGACATAATCAAAATAGATAGTGAAAAAGTATGATTTAGCTATTACGGAAACTATTTCAATTACCTGCTAGAGAATAGTTCTATCTTGAAGGTTCTATCCTAAATACAGTGCCCATCTGGCTAATAATTGTTCAATATACTTATGGACAGAACAGAACAAAATATAAATAATTAACAATTAAAATTAAATAAATGATTAATCAAAAAACTTATTTTATTTTAGTATTTAAAGAGTTATTTGAAAATTAATACAGTTTTCCTTCAGAAAGTCATTCTCATTTCTGTAATTGTAGAATGTGTGAAAGTCTCTCTTAAGTATTCAGAAAAACTCCGATTAAATGTTGAAATATATGTTATAATGTAATACAGAAAACTGTGATTAAAAAAATAATTTATGAAAATTGTAAAATAATTTTTACATTTAAGTGAAAAGATAACATTTTTAAATATATATTTTATACAAAGAAAACGATTTTCCTATATGACAATATTTGAATCAGTATTGGATCACAAAAGGAAATTTTGAAA
This sequence comes from Zanna intricata, assembly GCA_010016005.3. Lineage (NCBI taxonomy): Eukaryota > Metazoa > Arthropoda > Insecta > Hemiptera > Fulgoridae > Zanna > Zanna intricata. Next base: position 10,820 of record JAAAKQ030208269.1, on the reverse strand, counting down.
GATAAAAATTATAGAGAAATAAAAAAAATTATTTTTTATAACACAGCCACTTGAAGGTTGCATTAAGGTAAATGAATAGTGAAGGAGGGAACGTAATGAAGGGAATGCATCGAACCAGTTAAGTCATTAATGACCAAAATAGCAAATTCATATATTTTTTCTAAGTTTTATTTTAATTTTATGCCCAAATCTTTTTTGTTAAGTTAATATATATTAAATAAATATTATTTTTAATTTTAATCTAAAATTGACTAACATCGTATATTCTTATAAAAAGATATACGTTTTCCCCCTTTTTGTTATACATCTAACGTTAAAAGTTCAGTTAACTTTGAATCTTAGATGTAATTTTCACGAGACCATATTTTCCCTGCTCTCGACATGCTTATTCGAATTGATTAAAATATATTGCTCTGTGACCTCCCTTTACGCTTAGTTAAGGTAACTCGTTTTGGAAGAGGGTTTTACTAAATCCTTGAATATAAACCAAAGTAATTTGCTGGAATTTTAACCGATATTAGAAAAAAATGTATTTGCTTTTTCCTCTCTCACCGAATAGGTCTATATACATTTATTTTTTTCTGTACTAAAATTGTAATTTAACTTCTTCCTTAAGCAAAATATATACAAACCACAAAAATAACTTGGAATTTTACATCATTTTAATTAAAAATAAATCTGGTGTAATCAGTTCATATTTTTATTCTTAATATTGCATATTAAACAAATTTAATTTGTTTTGTAATAATTATAAAATAATTAGGGTTTTCTCGTAAAAAGTAAATTGAAAACATTAATACATTACAGTAATTGCATCTATAATTTTTAATTGTTTTACCCCAAGTCAATGTTTTAATCGCTTAAAAAATTGTATGCACCTTTTTGTAGATGTACCGGAACTGTTACAAGACTAGTGAAACAGTCCTGAGCAACAGATTCCTACCAATTAAAAAGAAAGTAGTAGAAAATATATTAAAGGGAGAAACAGATAAATTACAATCTTTCAAGATTCTCTTTTATAAGAGAGTTGATTCCGTTTTACAATATATTTTTAAACACAAATAAAATTATGTTACTCGTACAGCAAGAATTTAAATTGCAAAAATTAGCTACAAATCCCACTTATGAGACTAACTGCGCATCACATTTCATCATGAAGTTTCTTTCTTTGAATGCCATTACGGTCGGCATTTCTTAAGGAGAAAAATTTTTGTAGTTAATCCTTACCACCAAAAATCATCTGGAACTCTGTGACTGTACTGTATTTTTTAAATTAACAAAACACACTCGCACACAAAACAAGTGCGTGTGTGTGTTTTTCGTAATTAAAAAAAAAATATAGTAGATTCATATTACACATAACAAGAGAAACATACACGTGCTTGCGTTTGTTTTCTCTTGTAAACACATAAGTTAATATGTGTGTTGTGTTTAATTTGTTGCGTGAAATATTTCAAGACCTGCAACTAGTAACCTCATGTAAATTAATCGATTTTTCGATACTTATGTCTTAGGTGATGTTATAAAATAATTCTTTCTTTAAAACTTAATGAAATAAACATTGAACGATGATTGAGAATGTCCTAATCGAACAAATATCTATACAGATATCCGTTAATAAAATTTATTAGTTAAAATAGGTTGAGTTCTTGATAATAACAGATTGGAATTTAAAAGAGCGATAATATGATGACATTAGATGAAAAATTAATTAATTAATTAATATATAAGGAAACAACTTAAGACTGTATTTTTGTAAAATAATTTAATGATACTCATCCAGTCAGCAATCAAGGTCAATCTGAAAATACTATTTTCCATTGTCTTGGCCATTTTTAATTCCTTATACCAACTTACAATCGCGAAAAATTTCGGTTTACAGATTTCAACGGAAATATTCATTTCGACCATCCGTGAATCAATTTTGTCTAGTTTCAGCATGTCATCTGTACGTACGTACCTCTACCTCGCATAACTCAAAAACCATTAGCCGTAGAATGTTTAAATTTTGGATTCAGGACTGTTGTAACACCTTTTATTAGTGCAACTACTTTTTTGATTGCAATCGACTGAACCAAAAGCGTCCAAAAAACCCCAAAATTGGATTTTAGTCTTTTTTTTAACTGCAATAATAAACCCTCATTGAGAGCTTTTCAAAGAAATATCATAAGTGGTACTTATTTTCATTGGTTCCAGAGTTATAGCCAAATAAAATTTTAATTAATGAAATAGTTGGATCTTCCAAGGGAAGTCACATTGGTTCGAATCCCACTTTATCTCTTTTTTTTTTAATTAAATTTTTTTTTTTAAATTTAACTTTTTTCTTAATTAGATTGATTAATAAAGGTTTTTCTTTTAAAAATATTTTTAAACTATAAAAAAATGTTGCTATTGTTAAAATTACATTGTGAAGTCATATTTTGTTATCGTTTACTATATAATGATGTATTTATGTTACTTTTTTCTTTTATTACATACTAGCAGATCCGGTAATGCTTCACTTTTGTTAGATTTAGGTATTTATATAGATTAGATGAACAGAACTGAAAGTTTGATAAAACATTAAAAATCCGAACATTACAGAATTTCACAAAATTTAACCTTTCAATTTATCCCTTTTTTTTACTTTTTTCCTTTTCCCCTTCGTCCAGTTTTCCTTTTTTCCTGAGCTTAAATCGGTTTATTAGTTAATTAAGTTTATAGCGGACACATACATAAACATTTCGTTTTATACATATAGAAGAAGAAAGTCTTAGTATATTTATTTCGTAAATATTTTGTCACGTAGCGGGTATAGATTTTGCAAAAATTTTAACTTTTGCAAAACTTTGCGAACATTATGGAACTTCAGAAAATTTAACCTTTCAATTTATCCCTTTTTTACTTTTTTGCCTTTTCCCCTTCTTCCAGTTTTCCTTTTTCCTGTGCTTAAGTCCAGTAGTTTTTTTTAGTTTATAGCGGACACAAATACGAACATTGCGTTTTATACATATAGAAGAAGTCTTTGTATAATTGTTTCGTAAATATTTAGCCACGTAGCTTTTTTCACATAACTAATATACTCGTATATTCAGAATATGAGCCAAATCGGACCACAATTTTTTTTCCAAATATCTCGACCAAGCGCTATTTAGCGGATCCATCTTTTGCAGAGGTATTTCTTTATTTGTAACAAATATTCTGAATACGAGCCAAATCGGACTATAAATACAATCGAAATATCTCAATCCCAGCGATACCTTTTTTTTTTTTTAAATCTCCGGAACCACCGTTAGGTATATCTTCAGAGGATGAGATGAATGAATTGTAGCGTGTGTGAGAAATGCCATGCCTGATCGGTATTCGAATTCGGGACCTCCGGATGAAAGGCCGATACGCTAACATTTGCGCAACGGAGGCTGGCCAGCGCTACATAATGAGTCCAAACTAATTTAGAAACCTGTATATAAGAACACACACGTATTCGAACACATCGTTGTCTCAAAATTTTAAAACAATCAGAGAAGAATTTTCAGAGATTTAAGAATTTAAAGAAAAGAGCATTTACATTTTTATTTAAATTGATAAAAAATAATTATTTTATCACTTCATAAATAATGGATTTTTTTAATTTACTTATTTGTTTTGGTATTTTATGTTTCTTTTAAAATAATTAATGTTTTTTTTTGTAGCGTAAATATTTTAATATTAAAAGTATTCGTATTCCAGATTTTTACTTTATGTAAATTGTTTTTGAACATTCTTTTTATTATTTTTTTAGTATTCTTTACCGTAGAACATTCTTTGGAAGAATAAAAAGGGTTATGGTCTGGAATACTTGATATATTTTAACTTTTTAATGTTTTAAAAGCAAAATTTATAAACTTTATTATATAAGTAATAATTATTTTTCGTTAAAATAAATCTCAGTTACTGTGTTTGAACAGTTTTTATTAAAAATGTAATATATATAAAATAATATAGTGCAGTTTATTTTATATGTAATTTTTTTACTTTTCATTTGGGTGAAAGTCGGATATAGTAATAAGGAAATATTATGGCGGGAACGAGAAAATAGTATACGAGTTACACGGCAAGTGTAATGTTTGAAGTAATACAGCGACCAGGTATAAAATGTTTTGTAGGAAGTGGCGGCGGTGGTGGAAGAATCGAGGATGGGAAGTTGAAGTCTAGGGTCGGTCGGGTTGAAGATAGATACACAATATGCGGTTTAAACGAGGAACAGCACAAGCAGGAGGCCATAACAAGTGAAATATGCGCTTGTCGTGTATAGTAGGATCCTAGCGCTTCGTAGGATTTATGAAGCCTAGGGGAGTATTGTCACAGACCTGATTCCCGCATCGCTATTTAAACACTTTTTAAACGTTTCCTCCATCTACTTCACTTCTTCCCGGTGTACCACCCTCATCATCTTTTTCTTTTTCTTTACTTCCTTTTTCCATGTCATCATCAGTCCTTATCACGCACCATTCGTTGCTATTCTATTAAATAATAACCTTCTTCTTCACGACCCAGTTTTCCCGTTTTCAAGGAAGATCCGGGTTATTTCATTCTATTTTAGGCATTAAATCTACTACATTTAACTGTATACAAATACTACTAACACACTCTCATATTTTTTGTGAACAAACGCTTGCTACAAACTGTTGCTTCTTTTATTATAAGTGTAGCAAGCTACTTTTTTTCTTTGTATTGTTTTTTTAAACAACTTTTGTTTATTAACAGCTCTAATTACATACATATCACAATTTATAATATTACAATGATAGAAAATCAAAAATTACTTATTGTATTAACAGAGTAAGTAAATAAAAGTTTATTAAAATTAAATTAATGTTTACTTAATTATATTTAGCATTACAAATTTATGCGTGTTACTGCAAAAAACACAAAGTCTAGAGCTTTAATTTCTACCAAAATTTAACTAGATCTGGACATTGTTTACAGCCCTGCAAACGTCAAACCGATAATCCATCCTCTGCCAAGCAATTCTGCAGGAATATCTTTCACGGATTTTGTTATTCTTTGAAGTAGGTAGACAAATTCTGGATTTTCTTGGTATATGATGTTTCTCATGTAACCCGGAAAGAAGCAGTTCATTTCCACCATTCGGAATTTGTCGGTGGAATGCAACGACAGCTTCTCTGCCTATTCGATCTTCTCTTAACGTGTCACTGAGTGCAGTCCGATCAATTATTCCATTCTGTGAAAAAATTAATCCTTTCATATTTTCTATCTACGGAAACGCAACGTTTTCTAACATTTCCAAGTACTATACTCGCAGTAGTCTGTTAATTTAAAAAAAAAAGGCCCATAAATTGGATTATACATGACAGCAGATATTTAATTTCGGACAGTTGCATGAATTCAGTCGATTCATGCGGATTTCTTGAGTACTATACTCGATAGTTATTACAATTCACGATTACATGAAGTGATGCTTCATCAGAAAATAAAATTCGCTGCAAGTACACTTTATCAGCAGAAATTAGGTTTAACATGGTCGTTGCTAATTAAACTTTATATGAATTATCGTTAGATTGATTTTCATAGAATACCTGCAGTTCACAAGCATGACGTTTCAACTGCTTGGAATCAACAACATGGATAGTGCTTTTAGGAATGTTTAGTTGACGATTACAAAACGAACTGAACGTTTTGGAATTTAAAAATCAACTAGTCAGATTCTTTCTAAATAAATTTTTAAAAAAATTATAAATAAATAATAGTAATTTAAATTTAAATTATAAAATTCTTTCTATATTTTGTCACTTATTTTAGGTTTACCTGGTGAATGTCTTTTCAAAAAAGGTTTTCGATTTCCAAAAACTGTTCACAGTGTTTACTTTTGCTACTTGGGGAAATTCCTACGAGAAATTTGCATATGATTTCTTTGTATGATAGTCACTAATTTTGTATTTGTGACACGCTCTTTGCTTTCTACTGGTGTAATCCGGGCACATAACAGCTTGGCTTGTGCAACAGCCTAATGCAGCTGCTACCTGACGGAGAAAGTGTAAACTAAAACTTAATTGTGTTCGCTTTAAGATTAAGTATAAAACAATGTTGACTGCTGCAAAATTAAAACTATATTCATTCTTAAAACCCTGGAGTTCTTATCCGGACAGCCGGTTTAGCTTTGATAAATGTATCACATTTATCAAATGTATAATACATTTGATACATAATCAAATCAGATACATCTAATTTTGTAGGGACCGATATAAAGTAAACCCTTCAAAATTGTTGCTAAATATATACTTATATTAATATTTTTGCTATTTATTTACAAAAAATTTGTGTTTTTTTTTTATAAAAAGTTAAGAACAAAGTTTTCTTTAATTCGTAACGAATACAAAAAAAAATAGGAATATTTAGATGTAACTATGTTATTGTAAAAATAAACTTATATAAGGAAATAAATAATCAGAAAAAAAATTAATTAAACGAAAACTGTAAATAAAGTAAAACCAACTCGTAGAAATGCACGATATTGATTCGGCCGTTATAAATACTGTTTACGGTATACTTCATCAGTTCCTAAACGTTTTGCTCGGAGAGCCCTTTTTGATCCGCGAACTACCAGGTGTCTAGAAGTAGTATTACATAGAAGAAAATGAGAGAAGATATAACATCGGGAGGGGAGAGGTATAACATGTAAAGTAAACAGACTTTTCTTATATATTAGATAAAACTAAAATTTATTCTCAACTACTACTAGTACCCATGATAGTATGAAAACTTGAATCTTCCCTTGAACAGATATTTTTTTAACCTTCGAATGATATGGAATAAGTAAAAAAGTTCTTGAATGTGCAATTTCGAGAACTCTTAAATAAAAGTTCTAGAAGCTAGATTAAAATGCAGCATATGATAGGTCAGCACACCGTTGTTCAACTTCATCATCAGTCCGTCTCATTATACAATAATTTTGGAACTAAGAACAGCATAATTATCAAGCGTCTCCTGCTAGTTGTGCTGCAAAATTCAACTCGGTAAATTTTCGTTCAAAATGTAATTTCTAGTTTTCTTATTTTGACACTACGTTTTGCCTTATATTATTAATTTCATAAAATTTTTATTTTTTATTTTATTTTTATTTTTTTGAGTCTTCGGTGAACTCCTTAGAAATTACATGCAAATCTTTAGGACACCCCGGAGCATAGTTTGGGACCACTAGTACGAGTATACTCAGTTTTAGGTCACAAATATTCTGGCCAACATGTTTATAAAATCAGTATTTTTAAAATTTTCAAAACAATATTAAAACGGTTTAATTTTACTATAGAAGTTTTTATAGGTTGTTTAACAAATTTTAGTTTTAATTAAAAAGCTTTAATTGAAAATATTTTTAACTTAAACTTTTCACTTACAAAAAATCTCTTATTGATTTATTTTTACACATTTAAACAATTAGATAAATTCGACTTTAAATTTCAGTATTTTTTTTATATTATATATTTTACTATAAAATAAAAAAATATATAATTATTATTTATTGAAGTACTATTAATTGTTTTAAATAATTATAATGTTACTTTTAAATTTCTTTGAAGATTAATTCTAAAGCTTTAATCCTCCGCTTCAGAATTTAACTACTATATGTTAGGTACGTAACCTAAATTAAAATTGTTTTATGTACCATACTACTCTTTACATAAGGTATGAACACGACTTGCTACGGGAAACTTACAGTCTTGGTTAAATTTAAATATTCAAATTCTGTCAGTAAAATGGGAATAACAGTACTAAACACAACTGGAGTTTTACTCTGACATCTTTAAGAGATTTAATCATTTTTAACAAAACGGTTTTTAAATATATTTTTTAGAATTGGCTAATATTGCATATTTATTATTTCAATAATTTTTAAGCTAAATAACAAATTATCTTCAATGATTTAATTTCTATTCACGCATTTTTATGATAAATATATTAATACTATAGGCCTACGTATGATCAACTTTTCATGGAGTAAAAAAAACAATACAATTTTCTTTTATACTCATAATTTGAATTTATTTTCTTTTCGAAATTATTTTCTATTAAAAAATAAATAAAATAATGCAAATTTATTTTAAGTGATAAAAAAAAAACTGTTTTCCGAACGTTAATGCTTATTTATACTTCATATAAAATTAAAATTTTGCAGGTAGTAAACTTGGCTGCAGTTATCCTGAAGCTAGTCAGGAGGGAGCGGTTTGCCTTGGTGGGCACCTCCTGTTAGTGACTGGCGAGCTCTCTTGCCTTGGGGTTTAATAACTAAAAGATCTGAACCGGTGAAGGGATCAGAAATGGTTACCCTCATTTGATTTGATATTATAAAAGATCCAAACAATTGACGGAAACCAAAAATGGTTTCCCCATTTGAGTGGAAATTTAATATAAAAAGAAGATCCGACTAGGAATCCGACCTGCCGTACCGGATTTACAGCTGGTGGGTGGGAAGAGCTGTTAGAGTCAAGGACACCCCTCTACACTGAGCGATGCTTCAGTGCGGGTCCGGTGTAGGGATGTCGGAAAAAATTTATCCTGAAGAGGTAGATCTAAAGTAAATCAAACATATCATTTCAAGATTTATTAATCAATTTAATGATTTTACACAAAAATTAAATAACCTTTATTGTTTGTTTAGAACTATGTAATTATTTTGTGGATTCTTAGAATGTTAATTGAAACATTCTAGTAAATTTATTTAAAATCTATTTAAACTTTTTTTTTAATTATGTTTTTTGGAATCGTCAAGTTCATTTTGACAGAACAAATATTTTTGCTCTGGGTTCGAGTCCTAGTCAGGTATTGTACTTTTAATCTTGTCGTTAACTGTAAAGGAATCACATTGTAACATAATCCCCCCCCCACATACCTCGTATCACGCTTCACAAAATACCTTTCAACAACACCTTGAAGAGTTATCGGCTAAAGTTAAAAGTAGAACCAGTCTGATTCAGAAGCTGGCCAATTCGTCTTGCGGAGCTACCGCGAAACTCTAAGAATTGGTGTATTAGTCCTCGTACATTCAACTATAGAATATTGTGCCTTTTTTTAGATGAATACCTACTACATTATGCACGTCAACACGCATCTGAACCAAGCTATGTGAGTTATAATTGGAACCACTGGAACAACTCCGCTTCGTTGGCTGCCATGGCTGAATAATATTTCACCACCAAACTAGATGAATGGCAGCTCTCAAATCACTGCTGGAAAAATATAATGCTATCAATCTCTACCTATTCATGCTGATATAGATTTTCTCAAACAGCACCCAAGACTGAAGCCCAGACATCTACCTGGTGCAGCCGCTGATCGGCGACTTCAACACAAAGGATCACTGGGCATCGCTGTGACAAGGTCAGAATATCATTAACTCCAACCTTGTATCAGATTTAACTCTGAGAGTACAGGATTTATACTTCCCAGAAGACAGTGATGCAACATCAACAGGATTCGCACAAATTGTGATATCTGCAATAAGAGCTTGACCTAGTGGAGAGGTGTGGAAAGCCCACGGTGTGACCAATGTGGAGCTAAAAAGCAAAAACCATCATCCATCTGGCCCTGGTTTGTCCAAATACATCTTTTAGAGATTTGCTATATCATTTTTACATTCATCCGCAAATATTTCTGGTTTCTTTCCAGAATAAATGGAGTACAGAGGAGTTAATTACAGTTGGACTTTCTCATTTTCAAATCGATTATAGATGTTCTAATTATTTTAGTCTAATAGTCTATTTTAGTCTATAGACTAATTATTTTTTCGATAAAACAGATTGTATATATTTAACTGCTGTGAACAAACAAAAGGTTTTTTTAGTTTTAATCTTCGATTTAGAGTTGAAACTAATTATCCTTTAACAAATTAATCAAATTTGACGAATTTTTCATTTTTAAAGAAATTTCCTCTAACTGATAACGTTATAAGTTATATAGAGATAATTAAAAGAGGAGATATTTTTTAAACAATAAAATTGCATTAAAAGGAGAAAACGATCAAATACCGCTTACAAAGAAGGATTTATATAAAATCTAAAACTTACTGGTGGATCGACGCTTAATTAATTATTATTACCTATATTAATATTTCCTTAATTAATTATTAATATATATTTTCGTCTTTTCTATTTGCATTTAAAATCACTACTCATATGGAATCATAAATAGCTTTGATTCAGGCTAATTACATGAAGAAAGACCTCCAATGAAACCCCTCATTAAATCACGTGAAGGTTCAACACCTGATATAGAAAAAAAACAATGGTATAAGTGGTCCGAGTAAAGTTCAATATTTAACATGACAGTTTAGATAAATATCAGCTAAAAAGAACAAAAATAATAATAAAAACGATGTCATGAAAACTAGTATCTGAAAACAACAATATACATAAACAAATATTTCTTTGGTAAATATATTGAAATTACTATAATTCCTAGACTACCAAAGTAACGTACATTACGCAGGGATAAAGTTTTCCTGTGTTCCTTCTCCGTTTCACTCATCTGTTTACATCTTCCATGTCCAGCATATGAAAACGTTTTAGTCATCTATCATCGCTATTCTCTAATAAACTTACTACCAGAAGATTTACATAGTTGTCTTAACTTTGTTTGTACCGCGAACTAATTTTTGTATCTGTTCGTAAACAGAAGGTAATTCAAAATAGTCATGAATTTCTGTACTTAGATAAAACACAGAGCCCTTATGTCATGGTCCAACCAATTTATATTGAAATCAAATCAAACCATTTTTATTCTTTCAACCATTATAATAAACAGTACATAACATTTTTATACAAACAGTGACCTTATTAAGCACTTAA
>JAAAKQ030208247.1:0-11701 GCA_010016005.3 Zanna intricata | reverse complement strand
ATAATTTTGTTCATTTTTAAATTATAAAAAATATGTGAATAAGAAGAAATTAAACTTAGCACAAATGTGTTAACAGGTAGTATTGACTATACTTCAGAGACTTCTGTATCTAAATTTATTTTATTAATATAATGAGTATCATATACAATCAACAGAGAATGACAGAGGCTGATAAAATTATAAATGTTTTATCTGAGAGGCTGACATAAATGTTTTATCAAGATGTTTTCAATCATAACATTAAGGTATAAGGTAACAAATTATAGCCATTAACAAACACTTAAATTACACATTTCAATTTTTTTTATACTATCTTAAAACTGCATAAAATCATTATTTCATCTGAAGACCTGTAAGATAAAACAAATCTGCAACAGTGAAAATTTTTCATAGACAATTAATTGTAAACAATTGCAATGTACAAATTTACTAAAACAGTAGACACCTTTTTTCTTTTTCCCTTTAGCCTCTGGAATCATTATAAGGTTATTTCAGAGGATGAATGAGAATGATATGTATGAATGTAAATGAAGTGCAGTCATATACCATGTTAGTCAAAGTAGATGTTAGTAATTACAGGTCTTAGCAAATAACTTGCTAATATGGATGTATTATACTATGTGCCCTCCTTTTACAGCCATTTACCTCTTTCTTTGCTTACTAATCTATCAGATTAACTGGTTAGATTATAAACTCCCAACCCCAGTCATCCCCCTTATCATAATCATAATCCCCTTAATCATGATATACTGTTTCTCCAAATTTTCTTTTAAATCTCTTCCCACTGAAAACATATTCTATGCCTTTCTAATTATACAGATTATAATTGTAGATTACTATGGTTTATACATGCATGTTAATGAGTGCAATAAATAATTTAAAAATTAAGCAACCTATTAAATCTTCCACTTTATTCATAAAAGAACCATTTATTAAATAATTAACAATAATTTTCTTTTTTTTAATAGATGTTCATGATAAAAAAGATCTTTATTAACTTGCAATTAATTTATTTTTCCAAAATAAATTAATTTAATCTTTCCAAATACTTGAAATTAAGTAATCAGTAATGTTTCGCCAAAATAGAATATTTATTGTTAAAATGTTTCATTATTTTTTTTATGGCTTTATATCACATCATAGATAAAAAGTGTTTGTATTTCTTTGTGTCCTGTAATTTTGTAACTTATAAAGAACAAAATAGAAAAATATTGACTGTGATGTATAGTAAATTAAATAATTTAACAGCAGAAACTAAAAAAAAAAAAATATATAACATTAAAAGAAACAAAATTTGAAAGAATCATTAATTATCTTTAGTAATGAAAAAGAAAAAAATATGTAAATGAATACAAGATGACTCTTTATATTAATTTAAAATACAAAATAAAAATACACATATAAAATATTGATCATAACTATTGAAACTTCTTGTTGGAAATAAAGCGGGAAGGAATATAAGAGATTTTTTCTTTTCATGAAAATGAAAATAAAAATTGATAAGTGGGATAATTGATATGTAAAGTAAGCCAGATTTAGAAGCTATCAAAATTAAAAAATAATAATGAAATGTTGTTCAGTGAAGATATTTCATTAAATTATAGGGAATATTTCAATGAAGACAAGCACACAGAATTGAAAAAGATATAAAGGAAAAGATGAATGGAAACACATAGAACTTTAAATATTTTTTAAATTCAAGTGAAAGAGAAATAGATGAAGACCTAGATTGAGATAGTTTCAAGATATTTTGTAAGATATGAAGGTTTTTTAGGAAGCTAAAATTGTTGTGAAACAATGAAAATCAAGAATAATGAAGGCACGATACAGAGGAAGCCAAGATACATCTACGATTTTTACAGCTCAGAAGAAGAAGATTCATTAAGTATAGTTTAATAATTATTGAATTTACGTACTAATTGGGATCAAAATCTGTTATATGCACATAATGCTTAAACACTTTTCTATAGACTAGATACTTTGTTAAACAATGTTTTTTAGTTACTATCCTAATAACTGACTTTAGAGTAAACATTTTAAGCTATTTCGGCTGGGGTTGTTATCTTATTTATCTTAGTCATTCATTGATAACAGTGGCTCTACTTATCACTGTGTGTCGTAACTGGTCAACCGAAGTAACGATAACGATTCAATCTTAAGACTATTACTCAGTTCTGTCTTAGTGCTTGTTGTATTAAACACTGATTTGCCTACCAATATTTTTGAACTGTTTAAGTTGTGCAAATCTAAAGAAAGGTTAGGTTAGGTAGAACCGCCTAATCAATTTTTTGTACAATTTTTATAATGTACAAATACAAAAACTAACCAAAACTGTTTATTTTAGTAATTTAAAATCTTTTGTAATTTCCATTCACAGTGAGTCTATAGAAAAGTGTTGATGCGTTGTGGGCATATAACTTTTTTTTTTACACTAAATATGTAATTAGAATTAATTAACCTAATAAGAATCGTAAATTTGATAAAATTCTTTAGAAACTAAATTCAATCTTTTATAAAATTTCATCTGCAGACATTTTTTCTAAAAAAAAAGAAAAAAAAAGAATGGTGCGTAAATTTGTTTGTTTGATGTATATGTTTTCATTTTTATTTTGCTGCTACTTGCGCAGAGCAGATCGTGTGGTGAAGCAGGTGGCTGCACGCAGCCCACTAATGATTCATTGATCGAATGATTTATACTTCTCGAACGATTCATTCGTTTGAACGACTTATACTTATTTATATGAATGATTTATCTAGAATTATATTTGTGTTTTGGGGATAAAAAGGAAAACACTGCAGTTATAGCTGCGATAAGAAATCACAACTCAAGCAACAATTACAAATGTTCAGGATTTTGAATCTTTTCGTTGTAAAAGTTTTTGTTGTTGTTACTACGCTAAATTCATGAGCATTACTTAGTTACAGCTGGCAAAAACATTTAACAAAATCAGTTTTAAGAAACAAACTATAACATTTTCGCGACTGGCCACAGGCCCATTATTGTTGTAATCTATATAAGTAGTACATTAAGCAGCAAGCTTTGGCGGGTGTGGTAAACTTTGCAAGAGTGCATTAATGGTCATTATAGAGAGTTGCATACCGTATTTTTTTTACGACCGAAAAAATATTGGGCATACTGATTGTGGGTGGTTTCGCGGTGTCCCGTGTCTTCGTAGAAGGCATTGGACACCATCAAAATTAAATTGGCCTTACTATATGCCGATGTGAATGTCCCTCGGGGCATTGGCATCGGCGGTATCTCCCCGAGGTCGGTTGATGACTGTGGCGTTATCAGACCGAGGCGAAAATATGACCTCCGTAAAGCCCTTCAGGGCTAGGAACGGAGGGGGTGGTGTGACAACCGCTTTGCGGGCGTTATTCCCCTCGGCAGGGAACTCGAGATGGGCATACTGATTGAAAACAATGATAGAATACATTGTTTATGAAATTGTTTTTTCTTTCATTTTCCAAAAAAATACATTACACAGAGCATTCCTTTAGTAATAGATTATTAGTCTTAAGTACCGCATCTTTTTTAATATCAATCAGTGTTTAAAGATATTTCTTCCTTAGAATCTGACAATTAAAAGGATAAACAATGTAATATAGGAAATTAGTTACCTATTAGTGTACTTTCAAACTAATCTCTGCTTGCTGACTAAATCAGATTAAAATCTAAATAAAATAAAGAAACATCTGATACATTAAACAATACCCAATTGGTCAGCAGTTGGAAATAGCATGCTTCTGATCTATTGAACACCGGTATCAAAATGAGAATTTTTTTCATAATGAACCTCATTTAAATACAGGCTCAATACAGCGGTAGAAAAAAAGATTGACCCTTTTATCATTTTACAAATGATTTCAGCAAATAATGACGAACATAATTTCATTTATATCAGAAAATTAAACTACGCAACTATGTAAACATAAAAAAAATAAAATTTAAATAAACTTAACATACTAAGCAATAGCTACTACCTAGTTCTTATAACTATAGAGATATTAAAAAGAATTAATTATTCGGTACTTTGTGCTTAACTAAGCATGAAGTCCTATGTTAAATTTTTTTATTATCTATTCTATTTATTCATCATGATAATTAATTTTTAAGGTCAGGGTATAAGTCCTTAAAAATTTCTTAATGAAACAATCCCAAACATCAAATGAACTGAAAAGAATATATATTTTGTAATTCATCATAACCAAAATAATATTATCTATGAAATAGTACTAACAACAATGATGCTCTTAACAACATTAATGTTACACCATTCTTAATTTAATCACATAGCAACATACATTAAAACATTATTAAAAATCATTTTAACTCGGAAGAAGGAAAGATATAAAACAAGAAGAGACAAATATAAAATTAAAGATGTATAATAGATTGAATATGTTGAATTATATCATTTAATTACTGGAAGTTATCCTAGTTAAAGTACTACTTGGATTTGTCTTTGCAGCTGTGGTCAGCATCATTGCTTACCAACTATTGACAATGTTACTTGTCATCACCACCTTCACTGTTAAAGTTGTATTAATCGTATTTACAAAAATCATAAAGTAAAATATTTTCAAATAACAAAATTTACAAGTAATATACATAAAAATTACTAAATTTCAAGAATTATTACATCTACACCACAATTGCAAAATTTATATTGAAAATCTAAAATTTTAAATAATTTATTTATTCTTTTTAAGATAACAAACTTGTATATCTATTATCATATTTATGAATATTGAATATACATTTCTAAATTTCATTTATACTTGTGCATTACAACAGGACTTAGACTCCTGTGAAGAGCTCCAATTAGTTTTTTTTTTGTTTTTTTTTATTAAAAAATTTAGCAAATACATCCTTAATAAATACTTTGAAGAAACTATAAACTGAATGTAAGGATTATGGTATATGATATAATTCTGAAGCATGAGAACAACGATATTTAAAGGAATTAGAAAGAGATGACATTGATTTCTTTACAAACCCTTTAAAATAAATGGTCTGGAAGAGAATAGATTTGATCAAAACTCCATAAATGTAAAAAATATTAAAAATGGAGAGAAAGAGATATTTTAAGGGTATTTTATGATTTAATGTTTTGTTTTGTTTTTTTTTTTGTTTAACCTCTGGAACCACAATTAAGTATTTGAAACTTTGTTTCAAATTAATTTAAGATTAGAATGAAATAAAGAATACATTTTAAAAAATCCTTAAAAATAATGACCAGATAATATCTGTTTTAAAAAATCATATTTATATTATTGAAAGATATTTTTTTTGTAAGAATGGCTACTAGAAGAATTCTACAAATTAAAAAAAACCCTATACACATATATATATACACTACACAACATATATATACACAAACCCACTAGTAAATATGATTCATCTTTATTTATCTATGTATTTTAACAAGTGTGAACTAACTGTTCTATTACAGCACTAATTTGAGATAAAATGCTAATCCTGATTTTTATTCGAATCTAGAAACTTTCAGTATGACAAAAGTGCTACTACTCGCAGTGGTGGTTGGCAGTATTTCAGGATTTAGAATAATCTTAAATTAAAAAAAAATACTTCTATTCTTAAGTTTACTCATTACCCGAGTTTTGTACAAAAATAATTTAATGGATTTTATTTATTTTATAAAGGTAAGAAATATTCTGCATTTGATCTCAACTCCTGATTGGTTGGAACATATTATTGTGTGACATTGATTTTGATACATAATGTTCCTGTAAAATTCTATTAGCAAGTGTATTGGGTTGTTGTAATGGTTTACTTAGGTGTCTACTATTATAACTCACTGGATTGATTATTATAACCCACTGGGTGAATTCCCATAGCAAATGAGCTGATTTTGATGTTGAAAGTTCTAAGGTTCAAACCCTAAGGCAGTTACTTTTATACGGATTTGAATACTAGACTGTGGATATTGGTGTTCTTTGATGGTTGGGTTTCAATTAAGCACATGTCTCTGGAACAGTCGACTGTACTAGATTATATTTCAGTTACATTCATACATATCATCCTCTGAAGAAATACATTATGGTGGTTCCAAAGGCTCAACAGAGAAAGACCTCGGTGTCATTTTGGCTTTAAATCATGTATAAGCCACATAATTATTACTCCCCAAAAAATTATTTTTTTTTTCATTTTTGGTCATTCATTATCTAAAATTATAGTTAGGAATTTAAAACTGAAAACAAAACTGATTCGTAATATTTAGGTTTTAGGGTATAGGATTGACAAGAGGATACTGAAATTAACTGAGGTATATTAAAATAATAATAATAAATCTATTATTAAATTCCTAAATGAATTAAAGAACTTTGAAAAAAAGTACAAAAAAAAAAAGAAGAAATGAAAAAGCTTTCATGACTTTTGTTGGTTGATTTTTTCACATTTTGTTTGATAAGTTACACTTTGTATGATTGATAAGACTAATTTTTTGGTTTTTCTTTGTCGTTTATGTACTGAACTTCAGCCTTGGACTTCAATGTATTTTCGTCTTTTCTTTGTTCTATAAGACTTATAAAGATATAAGATATAAATCTTATGAAGTCTACAATATATATATATAGTTCTTTGGGGGATTTTAATTGAACGCTCTCTCTGTGTAGATGTGTTGTTAATTGAAACCCAACCACCAAAGAACACTGGTATCCATGACCTAGTAATCAAATCAGAATAAAAGTAAAATTGTTTCTACTAGGATTTGAACCTTGGAACGCTCAACTTATAACTAAAATTATATTATACCTAAGTTGGCACTTGTGCACATTAGGTCATACCACAATTTGAAAACAGTTTTATCTAAAAATGTTTGATTTTAGACCTAATTTAGATGCTGATTATCAATATATTTTATTTTTGTTAATGGATGATATTATTTATCTAATATAAAAAATATTGGGTAAATAATGTGAATTTTTTTTTATTCAAATTTAATTGAATATGGTTCAGGTAAACTGGAAACCGATTGTAAATTAAACATTGTTGAAAAAAAAAAAATTAAGAAAATTTTCAGCAATCTATATTTTCTATTCCAACCGTTCTTGGCATTTAACATTATATCATAAAATACCCTTAAAATATCTTTTTCCCTCCATCTTCAATATTTTCAAAATTTTTGTAGTTTTGATCAAATCTATTCCCTTCCAGACCATATATTTTAAAGGGTTTGTAAAGAAATCAATGTGATCTTTTTCTAATTCCTTTAAAAATCATTGTTCTCATGCTTCAGTATTATATCATATAACATAATCATTACATTCAGTTTGTAGTTTCTTCAAAATATTTATTAAGGATGTATTTACTAAATTTTTTAATAAAAAAAAAAATTAATTGGAGCTCTTCACAGGAGTCTTGTAATGTAGTAATGTATAGGTATAAATGAAATTTAGAAATGTATATTCAATATTCATAAATATGAAAATAGATATACAAGTTTGTTATCTTAAAAAGAATAAATAAATAAGGGTAAAAAGTAGTGTAAGTAAATTTCTTTTAAATAAAATTACAAAACTTTTTTTTTGGCAACAAATTTTTAATAAAATTTAAAAAAATGTACAAAAAATTTGTACATTATAATTTTGATATTATACATTTATAATTTTGATATTTTCAAAATAAATTTAAAATTTTAGATTTTCAATATAAATTTTGCAATTGTGGTGTAGATGTTAAGAACTCTTGAAATTTGGTAATTTTGATGTATATTACTAGTAAATTTTGTTATTTGAAAATATTTTACTTTACGAATTTTGTAAATACAAATATACAACTTTTAACAGTGAAGGTTGTGATGAATTCAAAATATTCAATCTATTACATATCTTTAATTTTATATTTGTCTCTTCTTGTTTTGTATATTTCCTTCTTCTGAGTTAGAATGATTTTTAATAACGTTTTAATGTATGTTGCTATGCGATTCAATTAAGAATGGTGTAACATTATTGTTGTTAATACTATTTCATAAATAATATTATTTTGGTTATGTGAATTACAAAATATATATTCTTTTCAGTTTAATTGATGTTTGGGGTTGTTTCATTAAGAAATTTTTAAGGACTTATACCTACCTTAAAAATTAGTAGTTTAAAAAAAATCAAGATTAGTATGCTTAGGTTAGTTTGGTTGATTTATAACTATAATTAAAAGCAGCAAACTTTTGGGTTATTGTTAAATAATATCACCTGATATCAAAAATATATTTGTAATCAGCATCTAAATTAGGTATAGAATCGAACATTTTTAGACAAAACTGTTTTCAAATTGTTGTATGACCTATGTGCACAAGTGCTAACTTAAAATATAATCTTGGTTATAAATCGAGAGTTCTATTGTTCAAATCCTAGTAAAACAGTTTTACTTTTATTCTGATTAATACTAGATCATGGTATTGTTTTTTGGTGGTTAGGTTTCAATTAACCACACATCTCAGGAAAGGTCGACCTGAGACTATATGAGACTACACTTCATTTACATTCACACATATCATCCTCACTCATCCTCTTAAATAATACCTTACGGTGTTTCTGTTAGCTAAACAGAAAAAAATAAGTAAAATATTCCAAACTTAGCTCGTGACAAGGTTTGGCTATTTACATCTTTCTTTTTCGTTTCGCCTAAGTATGTAGATTTTTCTCTTTACGTTTACTGGGACATGCTCTTCCCACGAGCATCAGTTTTGTAGGCTTACTTATATATTAAATACTATATACCAAACTATTAAATACCAAATACCTATACTAAAATATTTTAGGTAAAATAAACAGGAAAAGTAATATGAAAGCTTAAAACCCACTAAACACGTCAAAAGTAAAACAGTTTCAATTATAAAATTTCGACTTTCTAAATCGGCGCCAAATTAAAGGTTAGGAAGTTATTGGTAGTTTATTATTTATATGGCACACCCTTCAAGAAGTCAAAATTTTAATAAAGATATAAAAAGTGTTTATTTTTTAAGTGCAATTTTTTCGTATAGTTTTATTTAATTCTATCAAGTTTACTTTAATAAAAGTTTAAAACATGTTTCGTATGAAAAATTGCTAGATATTAAGTTACAGTGTTGGAAACAGTGAATCTTAATGTGAGGATGATTTTATAAGAGATTCTTTAGGGTAAGTTGTCTATTATCTTAGAGACCTTAAGAGCTCTTTAGGGCAAGTTGTCACGTTGAAACCAAATGTTGTATTTGTGTTTTAATTACGGATTAAATAGATTAATAAATGCGCAAAATCCAGTTTATAGATTCTAAATTAATTTCTGGTTTAATTTCAAAGTGCAGGTTATGTTTACTTAAACACAAGTTTGCAAACAAATTTGACTTAATGGAATTCTACAGTCATTTTTTGAAGTAGTTTATATTAATAAATGCTTATATTTAAATACATCCCTAGACGTAATTTCCCCCAATACCTAGATACTCGGTAGAAAATTTGAGAAATTATATAGAAATATTCCTAATAAGTGTAGAAGAAATTGTTTAAATGTTCAGTTTTCAGTAATCTATAATGTAATATTATATTATGTTTCAAGTGTTAGGAATCGCAGTTGCTATCAACATTAAAAAATATGATTTTATTTTTTTCAGCGTGAATGTGATGTATATTCGCCGTACAGAAAGTGTGGTTAAGAAATTATGTTCATTACATTTGTTAATGTAGAATTTTCCAAACGACAGCATTTGGTATCTGGATAAACTATGTCCAGTTACTACTGTGTTCAGCCTCATTGTTTAATGAATTTTGATATTTTTTATCAATGTAATTTTTACTTTAATATAATTTTATGCTTGTCAAAGTTATAGAATTTCAGAGTTTTGATATTGTACTATGCCATTGTAACAAAAATGGAAATGTCAGTTTCTAAACTTCTTTGGAAACTAGAATAATTTTACAGTGTAGTCATATGCACAATGATAAAATGCTTGTTATTGCCCTTTTATTTTTAAATGAATGGGTACTGAAGGAAATACAGATTGGGTTTTCAAAAGGTTAAATTTTCATTTGATTTTTTGTTTTTCTTTCTCTCCTGAAATTCTTTGGTATTTTAGAATACAGTATCTTCATTATGTTGTAAAGATACAGAAGTTCTGTTCTGTGGAGAGATGTTAGAATTAGGATTGAAGTTGAAGAGATAGGATTGAACCGTAAACAAACTTTAATTGTTGTCAGAGTAGACATTATTCAAATATTTTACTAATATATATTAATTACAAATTTGTAATGGGAGTTTTTTGTTTTTAGGAAATCTGAAATTATTTATTAAGAAAAAATGGCATCAAGTTTATGTGCTTCACTTGGATTTGATGAATACGATATTGATAATAAATTTATAGTAATTAGTGAAGAAAATGGTTGCGATTCAAGTTTTATGATTGCAAGTTTATTGTGGAAAGGATTATGTAGCAAGTCGCCTCAAGATGGAATTCAGAACAGTGTATGTCTATTATCGTTGCATAATAGTTTAGAACATTATGAAAATATCAGTATTAAACTTGGATTTAATATCAGTAGTTATATAAAAAAAGGCAATTTAATTATGTTAGAAGGTTTTAGAATTGTAAACGAATATCTTAATAATAGTAGTACTTACAATAAAGGTTTTATGGATTTTTTGAAAGATTTATTTTTTATAATAAAAGAAAATATAAATTTATTAAAGAAGAATAATAACAATAATACTATTTATATTATTATTGATGATATCAGTAGTTTATTATTTCTTGGTTTACCATTGAAAAGTGTGTTGTTATTTGTCAGATATTGTCGAAGTTTACTATCTGATAATGGTGTATCTTTAATCATCGGTACATATTTCAATGAAAAGGATCAAGAACAGTGCGTTTTATTTAAAAATTTATATCTTGTGGCAGATTATTGTATATCAATTAGTGGACTGAAAACTGGATTTTCATCAGATGTCTCTGGTTGTATTAATATTAATAAAAAGTTTATTAATAATTCAACCAGTTGTAAAGAATCTATTAATGATTTATATCATTTTAAACTCAATGATCGTCAAGTAAAGATCTTTTCACCAGGATCTATTCAGTAATAGTAAAACAATTCTAATTACTGTATTTGGTTGTCATTTAATAATTTTTTTCTATAAATATACATATGAAAATTGACTTATTTTTTTAATATGAAAGTACCTGATTATCTTTATATATATATATATATATATATATATATATATATAATTCTTCTGCCTGTGTGTATGTGACTGAACTTCTCCTAAATGGCTGGATTGATTTTGATGAAATTTTTTGTGCGTGTTCCAGTGGATTCGAGAATGGTTTAGATTCATAATTCAGTCAACTGGAAAATGTTTATTTAATTAATTTTTTATTTATAAATTGCTGTTGATCTTGGAATGTTTTACATTGGATCCGGAAGACAGCGCTGCAATCACAGTGTCAAATATTCAAAAATATTTTATTTTAATTTCAATGTGTCTCGATAGTTGGCACTGCAATCAGATTTAGGAAAATTTTTTGAAATATTGAAATTTTACATTAAGATGCAATTAGTATGTAAAAGTTTTGAAGTATATGTAAAAAACTATACATTTTGCAAATATAGTGTGGTATTGAAGCGAGTATTTTACATGATTTTCTATCAAATTTATTCGCGCGTTGATTAACAAACATTCTAACCTACAAATTTATTTGTA
>JAAAKQ030208236.1:0-10688 GCA_010016005.3 Zanna intricata | reverse complement strand
GAATAAAAATCTGACGTTATTAGTGAAATCAAATTTTATGGACTTTTAAAAATTAACATATGAGCATAATTACATATATGTATATATAATAGATTTGGTGAAACTTCTGATTATTTAATATTAATTGAAAATTATAATTTAAAATCGTATTATAATTTGTATTTTCGTAAAAGGAAGTCATATGGTGTACAAATCCGATTATTTTTCTGATTTTATAATTATTCATTAATAATTATTAACCCTTGATTGTAAAAAAAGTTTTTCAATTAATAATACTTGAGTAATTATAATAAAAAAAGAATAAAAATCTGACGTTATTAGTGAAATCAAATTTTATGGACTTTTAAAAATTAACATATGAGCATAATTACATATGTGTATATATAATAGATTTGGTGAAACTTCTGATTATTTAATATTAATTGAAAATCGTATTATAATTTGTATTTTCGTAAAAGGAAGTCATATGGTGTACAAACCCGATTATTTTTCTTATGTATGTGTTCAATAAGTTGTGTGTTAAAATTGCAAAATTATATTAATTTTATTCTCTATAAAAACTAAAAATATCTTAACTATTTTATTTTATTTTTCAAGAAGAAATTTAAAACGGTTGAAGTTCAATAAAATGAAGATAAATTTCCAGTTTTTGTGTCGGGATATATAAAAGAAATCCTTTTTTCATTGTCATACTATATAAGAAACTTTAAAAGTTTTCATTTCAATGTTAAAATCTATACCAAGAATAATAATATTCTGTAAAGATAATATCTTTACCATTAGATATGTATCTAATGTAACTAACAGAAACAATAAACAAACATTAGATACTGAATGTATCCATAAGGTAAAGCAAATTCCACAATTCTCGGATTAGATTACAGAGTAAAACACAAAGGTTTATACATATTCCCTATTATAACATAGATTTTATATATATATATATATATTTATTGGATACATATATTTAAGTAAGATACCTATACTGAGAGATTAATAATAATATGAAATTATTCTAGTTTAGGTTACATTAGTGAATTGAATGCGTGCTTACACATACAAATAGATGCATTTTATTGTATGTTGTACTGCATACAAAAGATATAAGGTTAATTTGCATTACTGCATTTTAAAATAGCAGCGTATTTATATGTAATACCATTTAACTTAGAATATATATTACTATAAAGAAATATACTCTTTAACCTCTACACATGAGTTATATGTGCTTTATGTGTGTATATATATGTATATACAAATGTGTTTTGGTATAGGTCTATTTGTTTGAATAGAATGTATATTATATTATTTTGAACTTAAAAATTATTATCATATAATGATGTCAAAGAATCTCATGGTCATATTACGGGGTTTAAGTTTGTACTATGGATTACGGCAAAATGGACAAGTGTTTAACACTTCTATCGACAACTAGTATTTAGAATATATTTGCATATATTATAATAGCATAACAGGCAATTTATATTAAAACTGATGTAATATAATGTGATTTAATGTTTTTATTTTAATTTTATAAATTATACGGTCTATGTAGTAAAATAATCCATTTTAAAGTGAAATTTGACATGTAAAATAAATAATAAAAAAAAAACAAAATATTAACATCGAACATTCATATAATTTGAAATCAGTATAAAATTTTCAATACGCAAAAATTGTTAAGTAAAACTTTATTTTATTATTTAGTGTTTTCCTAAATGAAGTAAAAGAAATACTTCTCCTCTCCAATCATAAATTATGTGCGTAAAAAAATAAAAATGTCGCAAATATTTCATCAAATATTATTTTCTAAATTATACATAAATTAACTTTTAGATTTGTCAAAACTAAAAAAACTAAAAAATATTTCAGATATTTAATTTAAGGAAAGTTATTTTTAGGAATATCCTAACTGTGCCTGTTTTTAAAGTTATTATAATATCCAACCAAGAAACATAAAACTGATAAAAAGTTAATTTTCCTTTAATCTTAATTAGTCTGATATATCCAGGTAAAATGTAAGGATAAAATATTAAAAATTAAATATTAACATCTTAGTTTGTAGGAAAAGTTTCTCAAGTCTTTTAAACTTTTTAAAATTATCAAGTAATACTGACTAAAAAAAAAATTAGTTAAAATCAAATAATACATGAAAGTAAAAATTACTAAAAAAATAATAAAAAAAAAGAAGATTATTCCACTACAATCAGCAGGTAAAACAGAGAGAGCACGATAGATTGTAGAAAGATAAATAAACCCCATAAAAATTTATAAACTCTGTGATAAGAATTCTTTTTTACTGCCTTTTCGATAATCACGGTATTACTTTCGGTCGCCTGTTGGAGTGGGAGTGATAATTAATTTTCTTTACGTTTTAACGCATGAGTATGTAAATACCATTCACTTAACTTGGGGTGACCTATGTATTCAATTTTGTGGCTCGAAAATTTCCAAAACAACTCTATCAATCTCAGTGAAATTTAGATATGGTTTAGTAATACATTTGAAGTTATACGTATGATAATTTTTTAAAGATTGGTTGAGTCGATCTTGAGTTGCAATATATTTATGTCAAAAACATTTGAACGGGGCGCAAATTTTTATGATGCTGCAAGTTTTAAGGTTAACATTTCTTTATCTGCGGAAACTATTGTTAGCAATATATTACACCAAATAGAAAAATAATAAAATCAATTTAAATTAAGATTATACAATTACATTAGGATGAATGACATCTTTAAAATGGTTATTTTAAAAATTATTAATGATTAATTAAAAATTTATTCGTTCAGTTTAAACAGTAAAATTTAGGAAAAACTCATAGAACTATGATTAAAATAACATAATGTTATTAACAAATGCTTAAAACTTAAAATTTTAAGCACCCATTATTTTTATTTTTATCTTTATAAAAAAAATATGTTAATATAAAAAAATATATCCAGTGCGTACATATTAAACTATAAAAGAAGGAAAAATCACTCGGAGGTGCAGCAATAACGATACAATCATTCAAGCATTAACAATAAATGCCATTGTACGCTGAATAAAGAAAGTTTGGAGTTAAACGATTTTTAAAACATTTTATAATTTCCTGACAGTAATGTATTCAAAGCGGCATACGACTTATCAGAGATAATAATTATGTAGTAAAAAATCAATTCTCTCAAAGAAATATTTTCTTAATATGATTTAAAAAATTCAAAAACTTTATAAAAGTACAGTGACATTATATAGGGCAATGCACTTTTTTGATTAATAAACAATACAATATAATTATTTTTCGCTTTTATTCAACAGGAGATGTCGTTTTTTTTTTTACAGTTATAGCAAAAAATGTTACCTAATTTAAAAATTTAATTTAACCTAATTTAATTGAAAATTTTCTTTTCTTTCATAATATATTTTAAAAAAGAAGCTCTTAGTTTTGAAATGTCTTGAGCGCTACTATGGCGGATTATATTCAATCATTAGCATTTAAAAAAGCTGGTAACACCTTTGTCTAATAAGCTGTTTTTATATTCCGAAATTTTCAAACCAATATGTATATATGGAAAGAAAGACAAATGTTGAACTTATACAGGGGTTTCAATACAAACTAACGGTGTATAGTTGATACTCCGTGGTTTGATAAGAAATAAAAAACCAGTGAAATTTACAAATAATTAGGTCTACGGTACAAGGAATATACCGGTTCGGTTTGAAATATGAATTTCAGCTAAATGATCACGTTAAGCACTTGACCGTAAACGTCCTAGACAACGGTGAAGATGTTACAAGACTTAAAGCGGCTCTACGTTGTGAACCTTAGTAACTCTACAATATAATTACACCCGCTGAGTGTAGTGGAATAATCATTTCTCATTCACTTGCTCTCTGTTTCTGTTTTCATTTTTCATTTAATTTTTTTTGTTTGTTTGTATCTTCTTTTCTAACTGTTTCACAATCTGTTATTTTTATTATGATTATTTTCTTTCTACTGTACTTCATAAAGTAAAGTTCATCAAAAATACTATTTTTACATTTACATATAATTTTATAGGAATCTCAATGGGATTCTATTTAGTTTAAATACATGATAACATTTATTTCAGATTTATACAGAAATGTAAACGATTATCAATAAAAATTAGAAGAAAAAAAAATCGTTTATAAAAATAATTTATTTATCAGCCACATTATCAACAACTATCAGACCGCACACCACGTATGCTAATTTAAATCTGCACCTATCGCATATCAAAAACAATTAAGAAGGAGGTAACGAAGTGTTACATGATATTTATCTAGGAAACGTAGGTCTTTAAAAAATCACTAGACACCTGTTTTTCCTTTAATAAAAAAAAAGACAAAAAAAACATTGGAGAGACTATTTGGTATTAATGATATGTGATAAATTATTTTCAGTGTGTCACAATTTGCAGTCAACAAGAACCTTCAGTTCATATTCCACTACACTACGTTTAACTATTTGATATAAAATTATATATGTAAAATAAAATAAGAATAAATACATACGAGTAAAAACATCCTGTTTAATTTTTAAAATATATTTATATATATATTTTTTAAATAAAAAAATAATTACATAATTGTAACTGGTCATTTTTTTGTTTCCCGTATCATTCCTGTTTTGAAACGGTTAACAAAGCTGTGTAGTGTTTGTTCGTTTCATTTTCTGGTTTTGTCAAAGTTAGTAGTGTTTATGTTAATTTAATATTAATCGAAAGTTTAAAATTAGTATATTTGTGGTTAATGTATTTGTATGAGAGTCTAGTTTCTGGATTTGATGTATGTATGTGAGTGAGAGCTCGTGCGAGTGCGTCGGTGATAAAAAGAATTTACTGCTTTAGGCAAACGGTATACATATTTATATGCTGTAATATAAACACATTAATCTATATCGGTTATGAACATTTTTTAATTGTGAGAAAATAATAACAAATTTAATTTAAATGTAAATATAATTAAGGCTATCAAATAATAACATCAAATTAAATAAAAACGGAAAATATTGTTTAAATACAGTAACAATTATTATTCTCTAATTCATGATTAAATTAGTTTGAAAAAAAAGAAGATTAAATTAAAATAACTAAGAAAAGATTAGATGCTTCTTAAAAAAAAAAATAATAATAATAAATAAATAAAATAAAATTAATTTATTTAAGAACAAAAAATAAATTATATATTATACAAAAAATTGATTTATGTGCTGTCATCTTTTAATGTCTTCATTTCATTGAAAAATACAATCAACACCTAAGGACAACTTCATTAAAATTAAATCAGATACCAAGTAGGATTGAATTAAGCTTTTAACTAGAGGTGATTCTTACAGGCTGTACACATACACACGCATACATTCACACACACACACGCGCGCGCGCAATCGCAATCAAACATATTTAACATTTTCAAAATAAAAAGGTTTTTATTTTACAGTAGTGTATTAATTTGACTTGACAAATTGCTAAAATAAATAACTATGTTATATTTACTGGTACGATTAAATTTTCATTAAATATTATAAAATGCTACTTATTTATTTTAACAAACAGGTTTTATAATTTAAATTATATTTTATAGGCAAAGATTTTAATTTTAAATCCAGAAAATCTACAATTAAAAAAAAAAAAATTAAAATAAACTAGCGACTTAATTGTGAAGATTTAAACTTTATTGGTAATTAAAAATAGTATAAAATTTTTATCGCTTACCCTGAAAACAACTAAAATTACTTTTTATCCTTATTTATTTTTAAAATAATATTGAAAAAAAGAGAAAAATAACAGTTTTATTTTCCTGATGTAATATGTTAACTATACAGCTATAGAGAAGTAAAGTATTGTATTAGTTAAAATATTGCGTATGGGGTTTTTGTATTTCTTAACGTTTCATGACTCATGGATCTCAGAAATAAAAACAAATGGGGGTAATATTCATACTTACGTATGTACAAGTGTTGACGTTTGTAGCTTTTAACTGAATGTATTTTTGAACAGAGACTCGAATATATATATATATGTGAAGTAATCTGCTAGTAAAGTTTAGGCGTCAATATCTCAATGGGGATGGTTTAGGAATAAATTTTCTCAAAATTTTGCAAATTTCCCCGACCCCCAAAATTGGAAAAAAATTTTTATTTATTGCTTATTTTTTAACCGAGGATAATGAAGAAGGAAATTAACATGGATTTTGATTAGGATTAAACGATATCGAAGAACAGTCGGTGAAAACAGATATATATGTATATAAATTGTCAACAAAATTGTGATACATTCCTGTCATTGGGTATTATTATTTTTTTTTACATAGTAAATAAATAAATAAATATATATATATATATATATATATAACAGTTACCTAAGATTTGGTTTTTTGGGGTGGGGATAAGTTCTGATTATTCTTTATTTTAAATTTATAAATTAAAATGGTTTTAAAAATTCAAAACATTTTTATTATTTGTATCTGTTCCCCCACCTCCAAAAATCGTCTTCCAAGAAAATCTTTGTGATTTTTTTTACGTTTATTACATTAAATGGAGTGATGACGAAAAAAAAAAGAAGAACCACGCCATGATGAGGTTCCAGCAGACAGTGCCTAGCCAAACTGAAGAAGATGCCAACCTTCTCCTTACCTACTACCCATTTTTCTACCACACTTACAATTTAATTTACTTCAGCCAGAGCATGCAACACTCCGGAAAGGGGCCCCGAAAGGCGTATTCTGCCAGACCCGAAAGGCGCTAGCACCGAAACGACTTCACTGAACGGATTGAAGAGGAATCACGCCGGAAGCACCGGTCTGTACTCTTCACACCTAGCCTCCCGAATTCAGCCCCATTATTTTTCCAAACGCCCAAAGGAACGAAATGCAAATTCCAAATCCGTCCATTAACTAAAACTATAATCTAAAACCGCCAGTTAAAAACAATGACCGCCCGATATAAGAGACACAGCAGAAAGGAACATCAGTCCAAGCTCTGCAAACTGTAGGGAGGAAATGCAAACTTCCACCACCCTTCCGTTTATAAAACTTTTTCAGTTTTCAGGGAAGTGGGAATTATGAGGGAAATTAAAAAAAAAAAAAATGGTAAGATAAGCATGCCTGCGTGTATTTAACTTAATATAAAGTTTGGTAATGTCTGTAAAATGTTAAAAATCCTAAAACCCCCCAACAGATATTGAACATAAATGTTACCATGTTACCACCAAACTGCCATATATATTTGAGTCTCTGTACAAAAGTACATCAAAAATATGTTTATCAGTCAAAAGTTAAAACGTCAACGTACGTACGCACTAAGTAGGAATATTATTTTCACTTTTTTTTAGGGTTCCTGGGTTATGAACGGTCTAGAAATTACAAAATAAAAAAAACCGTACCCCATTTTTAGACTGATTACCATGCATACCTTCTTGCAGAACCTCTACAGCTATAATCCCAAGAGAGTAAAAAAAAAATAAATAAATAAACAAAAAAAATGCTATTTAAAATAATGAAGACTGAATATTATATCTCAGCACATTTAATTTTCCACAAAATATAAGTAAAAGAATATTAATAAAGATAATAAATAAATTAATGTACGGAAAATGGAAGGAATAAACAACCATAAAGCACAACTCAAACAGTATATTAAATACAGTAAAATATGTATTTCTGATAAACGGGGGTTAAAAAAGAAAAAAAAAATATAATGCTTTTCATTTTTCTTAGTATAGAAAGTTAATATAAATAGAAAACTTCATATACATACGCAACCACACTCTCAGTCGTTCGCCTTAAGATAGGTAAAGTATGCTCGTTAAAACTGAAAGACAATAATTTATTATTAAATATAGCTGATTTAAAATACTATCAAGAAACCTTAGAAGATACCATTAAAATTATCCGAGCACGGATTATAAAATAAACATAACATGGTATATATGTCGTTTAGGACATTAACAGGTTACGATCATTCTGTATTTTATGTTACAAGTAACAACATAGCAACTTTACCGTACTATTTAAACATGAAGTTTCTTATCTTTTCTTTAATGCGCAAAATAACCGTCAATAGATAAAGATAGAAACGCATTTATAAAATTACAGTTTCTTCTCTCTTTTTCATGTAAACTAAAGATATTATATTACATGAAAATTTCAAACACTATAAGAAAAAAATAAGTTAAAATAGCTACTTGTATTCGATGTTAAGAAAGAAATAAAATTTTTTCAATATTTATATCTTCCTGTCTTGTATTAGAATAATAAAAAAAATACATCTGCATAAGTCTGTGTTTGTGTGTTCATGTAATATATATATATATATATATATATGAGTGTAGGTATTTGTTCTTTTATGTTTGGACAATAAACAGGAGGTAAGGAAAAAAGAAAAGGAACACGATCGCGTGAACAGGAAAAATAACGAAGCTGTACATATCTGACACCTACGTGAATAACCATGTAAGACATAAACAATAAGTAAAACACACTCACACAAAAAACATATATGTACACGCAAACAAGAAGATATACAGAAGCTACAATTCTTCAGATAAGATCATGCAAATGTTAAATGTAAAAGATTTCACACGGTAAAAACGTAGGCAGGCAGTATATGTTACACATTAAACCTATTAGTAACACTCAAAGAAATAATTGATTTTTTTAATAGATATTTGTACCTTTTGGTTGGTTAAATTTCTAAGTTGTTTAATCTCTACGATTTAATAAATAAATAAATATTTGGTTGTATTTATGCCGTTCCAAATATAAAATATTTGTATTTTTAATAATAAATAAAATTCAGGGAGAATTCATAGTAATAAGTAATACTAGTAATAATTAAGTTAGCCGGCCTCCGAGGCGCGAGTGGTAGCGTCTCGGCCTTTCATCCGGAGGTCCCGGGTTCGAATCCCGGTTAGGCTTGGCATTTTTCACACACGCTACAATTCATTCATCTCATCATATGAAGATATACCTTAACGGTGGTTCCGGAGGTTAAACAAAAAAAAAAAAAAAAAAAATTTTGTTAGAACTTCTACCTACAATATCGTAATTAAAGAATTAGTTACATATTTTTCTTTACTTGAAAATATGGTATTCTGAAAAAGGTGTTGAATAAATTATTCATTAAAAGAATAAAACCAAAAATTAGCCAAAAATAATAAATAAATAAAAAATACAAATATTCCGAATGTAACTTGGTTTAATATTGCTAACAATATATATCGAAGATAAAAAAACGTCAACATTCCGACTAGTAGCATCATAACGAATCGCACTTCTAACCTAATTCGCACAAATTTTTTCGAATTTAAATTGAGAGTAACTCAAAAACGATTCGACCAATCCTCATAAAAATTTTCAAACGCACAACTTTAGATACATTTCTACATAATATCAAAATTTCAATGAAATATATTATGTAGTTTTGAAGATTTTCAAGCTCCAACATTTATACCTAAGCCTCTATATATAATTAAACTAAAATTCAAGCGAACGATATTTACGTAATCCATATATCTTAAAACATAAATTTTCATACCCTAAATGAAAGTATCAAATTTCAACTCACTGACCCCTGTAACTCACTACATACGCGCATATGAAAAATAGACCACTAAACAGACAAATTAAATTGATGTAATGTTGTCTAATATCAACTTTAAACTGAGCGAAACTGAAGAGGAATTCAACCAATCTTCATAAAATTTTCACATGCACAACCTCTGATATATTACTATAACATATCTAAATTTAAATGAAATTAATGCAATAGTTTTAGAGATTTTCAAGCCACAAGATTTTATACAGGAAGAACACTTTGGAATATTTTGAGCTTCAAAATTTTGAACATGATTGTTATTTTTGTATCCTCATACCTCCAAAAGTAAAATAAATTTTTACTTCCTAATTCCACTGTGCGATCAAACATAAATATAGACA
Organism: Zanna intricata; assembly: GCA_010016005.3. Lineage (NCBI taxonomy): Eukaryota > Metazoa > Arthropoda > Insecta > Hemiptera > Fulgoridae > Zanna > Zanna intricata. The sequence goes on along the minus strand of JAAAKQ030208236.1, from coordinate 746 downwards.
ATAAGTTTTTTTTTCTATTTTGGACCATCTTAAAAAAAGTCAAATTTAAAAACAAAAATTTACTTTCGTATATTTTATTTTTCATCTTTTATTTTATTTGAATTTTGAATAGGTTTCCAAAAAAAGGTCCTCCCATAATGAGGTCTCGTAAAAGGTCCTTATAAACATTACTCAAAAAATCCAATGATAAGAAAAAAATAAAGAAAAACTATGTCTTCAAATAACGGGAAAAGTAATACAAGTAAATAAATAAAATACCCTTGCCGAGTATGAAATAAGGATCTACGGAATGTGGAACTATGTTAATTACTTAGAAGAAAACCCTAAAATTACGATGATAAAAGTGTTTGGAACGCTTGATTGATGGGTACTGTAGATGCCCAATTGAAAAAAATAAATGTTTCGAAGATACTTTTCTGACACTATTTTTGACAACTTCTTAAATCTTTTTTTTTTTCTCTCCCCCCTGGATCGGACCTCCAATTAAGTATTGCTCAACCCAGGAAGGAGCTACTTGCTATAGTGGGACTATATAGCGGACACAGGAATTTGACAAAGGCTTTTCTCTTTATTTGTATCAACAATGGGACAATATTTATTCATATTGGGCCGGGCATTCTTACCTTCATCTCTCTCTTTTTTTTTTCGTTTTCTTCTTTATGCTCTTCATTTTATCATACTTACATTCTTGATGTTTCAGCAGCAAAGGAGTCAAGGAGTCCCCACCCGATCACAGTACCCAGCAC
>JAAAKQ030208224.1:9094-29175 GCA_010016005.3 Zanna intricata | reverse complement strand
AAACAATCATAATCTGAGGATTAAAACTGTGAAAATTATTTTTTAAGTTACCAACACAAACTTTCACCCTTAAAAGCTTTCTAAATGTTCAAGGGTTGAAAACTTTATTTTTTTTAGATGAGACAATGTAACTTGTAATGCCTCATTGGAAAGCTCTTTGAATTACAAGTAATTTGGTATAAATACAATAAAAACTGGTTCACTGGTAGTGAAGTCATGATTAAAAATATAGTTTTTGTAGGTTATGTTGGGGCACAGTATTACTGACCCAAAGCATTAGGTCTGAAATCATCGTTTCTTGTTAAAAATATGGGTTTTAAGTTTCTACAGCATTTAAAAACATACCAGTAAACACATTATAACATCAGTTAAACATACAAAAAACCAATAATAAGGTACATAATTCTTTGTTGGCAACATGTTGAAAAATTGATTACTTTGTTATAACCGGTTACCATTTTCTGTCAATTATTGATATGTTAATTTCTATGGTAAATTTTTGTTTTCTTTCATACTGCATGTAATTAGTGGCAAAAAGTAACTATTGTATTTATTTCATCACCATATGTTATTTAAATTGTTGTGTTCTTTAGTTAAAATTGGCATTTGGTTTGTGTTATTGTTCTACAATTTGGCCTTTCACTTTTTGTCTTTAGTAAATTTGTCTCGCTAAAATGACTTACAAGCTGGAAGAAAGGTCTGACTAATGTTTTTACATACAGAAAACAAAATACATATGCTAGAAGAACTGTCCAAGTGTTTAATAAACAGCATCCAAATAAAAATGTTTCATACTCCTACATTGTGAAACTTGTAATAAAATTCCAAGAAACAGAATCTGTCATGAATAAGAAACCAGTAGAACAAAAAGATTTAGATGAATTCATTTTGGTTGAAATAATGGGAAATGTAGTGTCAAATCCTCAGAGGTCAATTCGTAAAATATCCCAAGAAACTGGCGTTTCTTACGGTTCTGTTTTCACTACATTAAGATTGAATAAATTTTTTCCGCATAAAATCCAACTGCATCAAAGTTGATGCTGACAGAAAGATTGAATTCTGTGACGAAATGATTCAATGAATAGATGCCAATTCAATGTTTACAAAAAATCATTGTTTTTTTTCTGATGAACCTTCTTTCTAAATGGCTTTGTTAATAAACACAACTGCCGACACTGGAGCAATGTAAATACTCATGTTTTCAATGTTGAAAATATGCACCATTGTGAAAAATGAATATGTGGGCCAGGATTTATGGCAATAACATAATCGGTCCAATATGTATCATTGGGAATTTTACAGGTGAAAAGTACTTGCAGTTGCTGGATGAAGTTATTCACTCACTAATAGTCCAGCCTTTAGAAAATCAGTTAGAAAAGACACACTTCACTTTCAACAAGATGGAGCACCTGCTCACTGTTCACTTCCAGTTCGACAATGGTTGTACCAAATGTTTCCTAGGCATTGAATAGGTAGAAGAGGAACAACTGAGTGATTGGCAAGATCTGCTGATCATACACCACTGGACTTTTATTTGTGGTTCATTTAAAATCAATAATTTATAATGAAATTCGTGCTAACATACAAGAGTTGAAAAATAAAATTGTAAGAGCATGTAGGGATGTTAATAAAAGTAAGATTTGAATTTCAAAAAAGACTTTATTACTGTTTAAAGAAAATGGGAATCTTTTTCAACAAATGATTTAAAAATTGATACTTTTATTTTATTGAGGTAAAAAAAAGTCTTTTATTATTTCTTAAGAACTCTTGTTGATAAAAACTTTAATAATAAAATTAACTAATAAATGATTTAAACTTTATTTTTTTATTAATAATTATTCATTCATCAATCAGTTTTTATTTCATTATTTAATCACTAAGTTTATCTAGTAATAAATGTTTCAACATTTCTTACCAGAAAGAAGCAGATATCTTATTTTTGATTTTTTATATGTTTAACTGATATAATGCTGCATTTACTGGTAGGTTTTTCAGCGCTGGGAAAACCTAGACCAATATTTTTAACAAGAACAGACGATTTCAGACCTATTGAAAAACACTTTTTTAATCATAACTTCAATACCAGTGAACTAATTTTTATTTTACTTATACCAAAGTATTTGTAATTCAAAGGACTTTCCAATGAGGTATCAAAAGCTACATTGTATCATTTAAAAAAAAAAAGTTTTCAACCCTTGAAAATTTAGAAAGTATTTAAGGGTGAAATTTTGTGTTGGTAATTTAAAAAATAATTTTCACAGTTTTAATCCTCAGATTATAATTGTTTCAAATTGTTTAAAAAGTAATATCATGTAATTTTATAGTTACTTTTATTGAACTGAAATTTAAAAAAAGTACTATCTCAAATGGTTTTTCGCACCTACCGAGCAAAGGGGTAGGCAGATTTTTATTTTATTTTCATCGAAATCAATTATTTTTTTTAGATTGTCAGTTACTGTAAATAAATGTTAACCATTACCGTTTAAGATTTTTGAGTTGGGGTAGGTGTAGCGGAAAGGGTGGATTCCACCCCTTTGAAAATAATTTTAGAAAGGTTTCCCTCCAAGAATGGTGTATGTGCCTGCAAACAAAAATACAATAGGACTGAGAGCTGTTAATAATAAATATAACTTTTCAAATAATCACCCGATGTATAATCTTTTTTTGTTGAACATGTTGCCTAGTCATTTTGTTGCACATGTTGTGTGGTGTAATTAATAAAAAAAAAACACCTTCAATTAATGAACACAACAAAATAGCAAGCTGAATTTAAACTTACAAACTTATTCAAAACATTTTCAAATCCATAGATTCATCATCAGTTACAAAATACTAAATCAGGTAATGTAGTACTATCATTAAATGTAAACACTAATATGGTCAACTAAAATAGTTATTGGTTACAGTTAAGTTAGCTATTAAAATAGGTATGCCAGTTTAAATAATGCACCAAGTTTAAAGTTTAACTCCATTTGAATAAATATTTGTTGATATTTATGTCATTTACTATATTCTTTTAACTAAATTTTATCTAATCTATTCCAGATATAAGGCATGAAGAAGTGATGGCCAATCCAAGCGGATTACACTACATTTAGGTTAACTTTTACCCAAGACTTGAGTCTACTTGGACTGCGGAAAGTGGGAGTACCATATTTTCTCATGTATAATGTGCACCTGATTTCTTAAAAACAAAAATAAATTTGGAGATTGAAATCCCCCATGTGACATGCAGGGATTTCTAAGTAGAGACCTATATAAATGCTGTACTACAAATCATGGAACAACACAGTAATGGTTTTTTAAACAAATCATCTTAATGGATAGGTAATCTGTATTACTTTAAATCGGTCAAAAAATTAAGTCAGTTATTATTAATACTCTAATTGCCTGTTTACTCGGTCACTCTGTAGCAACTAAGGATAACATATGTCTATGATTTATCCTTTGTTTCCCAACAGTGCAGTGTCAGGAAAAAAGAGTATTCATTTTGTTTAAGGCAAGTAGATAGAATGTGGATTCGTGTTTAAACTTTTGGCAAGTTAGTAAAAGGAGCTATCTAAAAACATCTACATTCATTTATCAGGAAAAACAATGGTAGCTGAGGAAATCCAAAATCATATATAAGAGAATTGAAAAAAAGAGAAGTTTAAAGTAAAAATAAAAATAGATGAGTATTTTACAGAAGTTTCCACAAATTAGCTGAACTGTAACAAGCAAGGCAGGTGCTAACAAGGTTTGTTATGTAATGCAGAACGCATAATTAAAGCACACAAAAATAACAAAGGAACTTCAAATATTGAATGGAGATTTCAATTTTATGCGAACAGAAAAGAATTTCAGCATTTTTTTACATTTAAATGAAAAATGCTTCCAAAGAATGAGAAATTATCAAATAGTAAGATTAGGACTAAGATAAAGGATTGATAGACAATGTGCTAGAACTGTGTAAAATGTTTGCAGGAGCATCACTAAAATTGAAAAACATGTTGGTAACGGATAGTTTTGTAAGCATTTGACAATGCTAAAAAGACTTCAAAAATGTAAAACAGAAAAAGTTTGTAGTTTGGTGGAATGACATCTTTACACCACACGCTCAATGATTGCATTAATTCACATTCAATTACAATTCATTTGCATTAATTTGCAATGCTAATATAAATTTAAAGCATATTTACTTGAATTGCTTCAAGAGGATAAATTCTGGTCTCACTTTAATATGTGATGTACTTTAGATGGATGAGACTTTATTTGAAATAACCTGGATCAGAAGAACTTCAAGAAATTCTGCATTTCTAACAGAAATGAAGATTATGCCATGTGGAACAATGAAGAAAATTGTTTCTTTTAAAGAAGATTCAAACAGCAATAAAAACAGGTAAAGTGTACGTCAGATTTATTACTGTTTTAATTATTTTTAATAATGTTATGATGTAGAAAGTAGGCATGTGTTTTTTGTTGAAATTTTCATACAACTCTCTGTCTTGCTATTTAAGTTTCTACTATTAAGTGTTTATATATACTACACGAATTTAAACTTTTATTAAATATATGGGAGCCTTTCAATCTCAGTACAAAAAATAAAATTGCAATAAAATAAGTATGTATAATATCAACCAAAGGTTTTTTTTTTGAAGCTTATAATATTACATTATGTTTAAAAAACAAATCATTCATATGGCCTCCATGACAAAAAACTCAGAGAAAAAAGTCTAAGGGAATCAAATTAAGAGGGTTGTTTTTTAAGTAAGGGCCATTGGTGCGTATAGTTCTCTAGTTCGTGTTTATACTGCAACAAGCCGCCACGCCACTTACCAGTATCCTTTGTGAACAAACTCACACCAGTTGCAGCTCTGAAGCTGAAGTGTATGCTTAGTTGTGCGTCTTTAAAATGTTTAAGATTATTGAATCCCCTACCATATGTGAGATATGGTCAGCCATACATTTTTTGACTGCAAGAAACATATAGGACGCAGACATCCAACGCACAGAATGCTTAGGCCAGCTCTCTGTGATCACTGGTGATTTGGTGACTCCAGTTGAAACAAAAATTTGTGACGATAGACAATTCATGATAACCACTCTCTGTCATTGGAATTTCCCCAAGTTTCTAGGTCAGTGTTGTACATAATTGTGACTGAAAACCTCAGCTTCAAGAAATTGTGTTCTCGGTGGGTACTCAGACTCCTTACAGTGGACCACAAAAGGAAGAGGTTTGCCAGTTCATTGGACTTTTTGATTGGTTACGAGGAAGAAGGGGATGACATGTTGAGTCAAATCGTTACTGGAGATGAAACATGGGTATCCCATATCACCCCTGAATCCAAGCAACAATCAATGGAATGGCGACACACAACCTCTCCCATAAAGGTCAAAGCCAAATAGATGTTGTCAAAGCGCAAGATTATGGCAACTGTGTTCTGGGACCGGTGCGGTGTTTTGCTGGTAGACTTTATGCCACGTGGAACAACAATCAAATCAGATGTCTACTACGCAACTTTAAAGAAGCTCTAAAGAGCAATTCAAAACAAAAGATGCGGCATGGTGTCAAAAGGAATTTTGCTTCTCCATGACAACACACGGCCTCACACTGTTCACGCGACTCAGGACTTGATCGAATCGTTTGGTTGGGAAGTTTTGGACCATGCACCATATAGCCCCAACCTTGCTTGCAGCGATTTCCACTATTTCTGGTACCTCACACACCATCTTGGCGGGAAACGCTTCAGTGACAGTGATGAAGTGAAACTGGCTGTGAACTCTTGGCTGTCGGAGCAGGCGGTAGACTTCTTTGAAGACGGTTTTCAAAATCTAGTTGTAAGGTATGACAAGTGCATTAATAAACAAGTAACTATGTAGAAAAATAGTCAATAGTATGTACAATCCAAAAATAAATGTTTTTTGAAAAAAATTAATTTAGTTTAAAAAAAAAAAACAGCCCTACTTAAAAAACTATCCTTGTACACGATCTTTGTAGCCAACTGACATTACCGTTTCATGAAGTTATGCATCACCACTTCTGATGTAATAACTGAATTGTTTCAGCAGTTGTATGGCATGTGGTGGCGTCATCCTGTTGAAAATACATCTCATTTTAGTAAATCTCCCGAATTTACAAAATCTCACAAATCATAGCTCAATAGCATTCACTACTTAATGTAACCATCATCTTCTGATTTGAATGGACCTATTATTGCATCTGTTATGAATGATTTCCCCAGATACATTGGGCTTTTAGTATTAGCGTGTCTTTATCTTTCATCTACCTATCTTTTTGATTTTTGTATTTTGTTTCATGCCATGAAGTCCACCATGTCTACAGTATATATGTATGTCAGTTTAGTAAGCACAACATTTGAAATAATTAGAATACTCATTCAGGTCACGCAATCAAAGCACAAAATATTACATAAATTATAACTAGTTTACATACTGATCCACAACTTATGAAACATAAATCACACACTAATGAATATTCAAAATATAAACATGGTTATAGGCTAAATAAAAAAAAAAAAATATATATAAACAATCTTTGCAGCAGGAAATTTCTGAATAAGTAAAAAGTATTCAATGAAAAGTCACAGATTTTAGAAATCTTATAAAAAAATAGAAATATCAGGCAATATTTCTTTCTTATAGCCTACGTAATATGTGTATATATATATTAAATATTTAAACTTAAAATCATAACATAGTACAAACCTTTCTGGCAGTGTTCCATAAACTCTCTGGTGAAACAGATATTGGTATTGATTTAGTGAAGTCATTAAGAATAGTTTTAAATTGGGTCCTTGTACTCTTATAACCAGATAAACTTTTGTAAAAATATTTTATATTTTTTACTGTTGCAAGAATTTTCTTGGTAGCCACAAGAGTAGTATTTATTTCTACACTTTGTTCAACATCATTATTTTTCAGTGCTTTTTTTTCATCAAATCGCTTAACATTATTTTTATATTTGAAATCGTGTTTGATTATCTAAAAAAAAAAGTTAGAAAATTAAAAGAGAAAAATTAAATTAATACATTTATAAAAATATTCAGAAGTGTAAACTTCATAATAACTGTAAAAAATTTAGGATGATCTTACTTCACCATCACTTTTCTGTAAACTACATGATTTTATTTCATTTCCTTAGAAGTACTGAAATTTACCTTTAAAAAATGAAAAAAGTACCTCTTTTTGATTATTTTAAAACCAAGATGGTCTGCTTGAAACATGAAAAAAATTTCTATTAATATTAAATGATTGATAACTAATTTATTTTTTTATCGTCACTGACCTTTAGATCAAAAACATTTTTATAAAAAAGATTAAAAAAAATACAACACTTGTTTGTCAAAAATAGTCAATTTAAAAAAAAAAATTAAAACTGATAATTTTTTTATACTATAAGATAATGTGTAATCAAAAGAAAAATATTATTATGATGATGAGGAAGAAGCGGTTTATAAAAAAATCTCTAACAGAAAAACTGCAATGGAAAAAATCTTTTTGCCACAAAAAAATGAATAATTGTTCAGCTTTATCTTTAATGAATTTCTATTTCAAATATGTCACAAGGTTTTTAAATATTAATGATGTTATTAAACAATATTTATAATAAAACTGCAACAAAAAAAAAAACCGGAATGTTCAATAAAAAAATTTGGGTCCAATTTGATCCCTCTGATCAAGTATAAATAAAATTTTTATCACAAAAATTATGCAATATTTAATTAAGAAAAACAGAAATCAAAATTCTTAATAAAATAAATTTTGGTTACAGTTGAAAAACAGTTGAATTTAAAAAATAGAAAGTGAAATTACAAAAAAGTCCCCATCTACATTAATACAAGATACAGTCTCGAAGATTTTGGCAATATATTTACTTCAATAAACTTTTAAAAGAAATAAAACTGGATTGCTTAACAGAAAAGTGAATGAAGAAATAAAATTAGACGATAAATATTTTTACATTATTCTGAAACAGATATAAATTCAAAATTATCAGCAACAATAAAATGCGACTATTAACAAACAATAATTGATAACATAACTAGTACAAATTAAAATGCACATATTATAACTTTTAAGACTTTGAATGAAAGTATAGATTTTTAAGACTTTTAAAAGAATAACTTTTAAAAATTTGTGATTTAGTTAACTATAATTATTACAAAGAAAAAATAACAATGAAGTTTGATTTTACTTTTTAGGTAAATATATATTAATGAATTCTAAATTATAAGTTACAATTTTTTATACTAAGTGTACAATTAGAACCAACTGACCCAAAAAAAAAAAAAAATTAAATTCCAAAACTGCATTACCTTTCTGTCATCAAAGAAAACCAGTAAGATTGCAATTATAGTGAGCTATTCTGGTGTAAAATATTTTAAGAAGATTGAGAGAAAAGGCAAACATAAGAAGAAACTGAAAAACAATCTGGAAATTAAAATTAAAATACAAAAACACACACATATTTAAAAATCTGATGCGGACACCACATCATTGTACATCTGTTAAATTACAATTATACATTTTTTGCTGCACTTCATTTAAATTTGTTTCATTTGAAAGTGAGATATGATCTTCTAATTCTTGTAATAAGGTGAACAGTTATACAATTGCTAAAATATTAGTTTAGAGTAAAAGTCCCTTTATTATTGTTTAAATAAATCGTAGATATTATATCTACTTAATACTATGTTTTTTTTTTTTTCATTATTATGATATAACCATCAACAGAATGAAAACATACACGAAACAGGAGAAGGTTACTAGATTTTATAGTGATATTATCAAGTCGACTAAAAAAAAAAGCATGAATACGATTCTAAATTATAATTTTAAATTATCAGATGTTTCACCAAATTTCAAGTCATGTGGAAACCACACGACTTTTTTTTTTTAACCTCCAGAACCACCATTAAGTATATCTTCAGAGGATGAGATGAATGAATTGTAGTATGTGTGAAGAATGCCATGCCTGAACGGGATTTGAACTCGGGACCTCCAGATTAAAGGCTGAGAGACACTACCACTCGCACCATGGAAGTCGGCACATGGCTTACTTGTTTGTCTATTAAATTACATATATTTTTAAAAGTACACAAAATCTTATTTCAATAATAACTTAAGATTTTTTTTGTTTTATTGCTATTACTGAATTACTATTTATTGTCAATTTTTTTTTTTACAACCAGAGGTTAATAATTGTAAATAAATCAATATACTTAAATTTAAAAAAAAAAAAAGGAGAAGAAATCTGTACACACCAATGTCCCTTCCTTTGTAAGATTACAAATGTTTCATTAATTAAAATTTTATTTAGCTATAATTTTGTGAAGTGAAGGCCATTTGGATCACCGTTTGTAGTAAACCAAATTAATTACTTAAAATTATAAAGTTTGTTCTACAATAATTACAAGTGACGGCCATTTGGATCAAAGTTTATTATAAACCAAATTTTTAAAATAAACTATAAGGGTGTCATTTCTATCTGTTATTTCTTATGAAGATAACAGGACGTATGCCATATTTGAAATAACAAAAAATTACCTAATTTCGCTGCCACTCAAGTTCACAAAATCTATCCAACATGCCTTAATACTGTAATATTAAATGCCATGATTAGCCAGTTGGGGAATTTGTTTAATTGGCAGTGCTCAATAACAATGACATGCTTAATCACACACTTAGGACTGCAGGGTATTTTCATAATAATGATCATGACTATTAGCATAAATCTAAGTTCAACATAAACTTGGACTCAAGTAGTGCCTATGATGACTAGTATTGAAATATATTTACTTTGTTTTGCAACTTTAATTTTTTTATTTGTACATTCAACATAAATACAATAATGTTCTTATTAATGATAGGAAAAAATAACTTAAGACGATGAAGTTAAAAATCAGAATTGTTATAAAAAGTAACAAAAATTTTACTATTAATGAAAAGAATTTACATGAACTATATATATCGTCAAATCTCATTGCAGTAGGTTAAACAATATTAGCAAAATCACCCGTTCAAAATATTATTACAAATAAGAATTTAGCAATATTCTATTAGGAACACAGAACGCTAATCTAGTGCAACAGTAAAAGACCGATGGTTGAAATTGGAAAATACATTAATAAAAACAATAACAAAAAAATTAAATATTGTAATAGCTTTTACTCAAATAACATTTTTTAAGTTTCATCAATATTCTTTACAGAATTCAAATAAATGTGTCAATAGAAAAAGTATATACAAATTATAAAAAAGTTTTGCACAAACGCCGACTATGGACAGCTAGTCTTGCAGAAATGCTCATTTTAAAAAGGACCATACAATTAAGAAAAAATACCCCTTCATTTAAAAATATACTTACTAACCTTATTGGTCGTTTTTCCTGATGAATCGGTTTCCTGAGTTAAAATAGCTGATAAAAAATATAAGTTTACAGTAACAACAACCAAAATAACTACTATTAATATTTTAATAGCATTCAAGCCCATAGCTTGCTAAATACACATAAATTACAGCCTATATTTAAAAAAAAATACGCAGACAAATGCATAATTAAAAATAATACAAACGTAGAATTTTCAATGGGCAAAAATATAATCACAAACCCACTTAACGAGGGCAATACGCAGAAACTTAAAATCACAACACGTACTCTGCTCAGAATTCGAGTAGCTACCAGCTAATTGTAATACCGCACTATGACCAACACAACATTTTTTTAATGTCGTTAAACAATTTAAACTAAACCAGATAGAAAGTTTTATTGCCTTAAATTGTAGTTTAATCAAGATTAGTGTATTTCAACCACATATGAAGGTGTAGAAGTAATTTATAATTAATCTAGGTTTGTATTTTTACAGTTACAATATATTTCGTATACAAGACTAGATGGTTTTTAAAGAATCTGACTAATTACAAAACTGAATGTCAATTACACAAATAAAAGGTATGAGTTTAAACGTTGATCTCACCGTTTATATCAATGTTGTAAAAGAGAAACTGTTAATATTATCTCCCTTAAAGTCTATAAAATATCTTTCTTATAATTTTATTGTCATTCTGGATTATTTTAATAATTCTACCTTCTTTATATAATGAATTTGTCTCAGCTGACGTGCTGTAAAATAAAACGTCAGTGCTGCTATCGCTTCGTGAGTTTAGGTTTGTTCAAAGTGGCAGCAGACGGCTGCTGTCAAATTGCTTAGACTTCCAACCTACATTCTAGGTTTCGGTGTTGTTAAGGTTAGCCTGTAAAAGAAAGGTGATGTTTGTGAGTGTATAAAATAAAGCGTTATATTATTTTAATTTGTGTAAATATGTCTTTAGAATACGATCAAGTACATACATTGCAGGACGAACTACGAAATATTCAAAGTGTTATTCATTTAACTAGAGAAAATATTGATGCCCTCAATGCAAAGTTTGCTGGTTTCCAGCACCCTCCATCCATGTATTTGACTGAATATCAAGAACTAACTAGTAAACTTCATGAGTTTGAGGTTAAAGAGCAACAGTTGATAGAACAAATCAGTAATGGACGGGCTAGTCCTCAAGAAAGTGTTTGTGATAGTGATAGGAACGTTTATTTATTTGATCGCTCTGTTTGTAAACAGACTGTACAGACTCCTTTAAAATTGGTTGTTAGAGCTCATTTACCGAATCAACAACGTACTAGCGTGCAGGTAAGGCAAGGCCAGACACTTCGCGAAGCTTTTGCTAAAGCTCTTAAATTACGTAATTTAACTCCAGAAATGTGTGCCGTTTATACACTGAACAGTGAGAATATTCCTTGGGATGCCGACATCTCAAATATAGATTCTGATGAAATAAAAATAGAGATATTGGACAAATTTCCTGTTACTACTAGTATATCGCATAATTTCGTGAGGAAAACTTTCTTTTCGATTGTATTTTGTGAGTGTTGTCGGCGTCTTTTATTTCAAGGATTTTATTGTAGAACATGTGGTTATAGATTTCATCAAAGATGTGCCACCAGTGTCCCTGCATTATGCCAACAAGTTCGTATGCAAGATACATACTATCAGATGTTACTAGCTCAGAATGCAGAGGCTTCAGCTGGTATTCTGCAAATGCCTTCTGGCTATGGAATGTCACGTACAGCTTCACGAAGACATCCTCGTGCTTTAGGGCATGGAGAAAGATCAAGTTCAGCACCAAATGTATGTTACAATGCAGCAAATAGTGGTGGCAGTGATGTGACTTCCTTAGAAGGATTTGTTTATTTAGCGCAGAGTATTCCAAACCCAGCAGCTGGAAATAGACTGTCTCATAGTCAGAGTGCCCAAGCATCTCCAACTAATGCATTAAGGCCTTGGAGACCACGAGCTCGAAGTGCAGATGAAAGCGCGAATAAGAAGATTCATCGTGATTCTCCTAGAGAGCCATGTGAGAACTGGGAAATATTAGCAGAAGAAATACTTATTGGTCCAAGAATTGGCTCTGGCTCATTTGGAACAGTATTTAAAGGCCACTGGCATGGTCCAGTTGCTGTAAAAACATTAAATGTGAAAGATCCAACTCCAGCACAGTTGCAAGCATTCAAGAATGAAGTTGCTGTTCTTAGAAAAACCAGACATGTAAACATTCTGTTATTTATGGGCTGTGTGAGTAAACCTCAGTTAGCGATTGTAACTCAGTGGTGTGAGGGGTCAAGTTTGTACAGGCACATACATGTTCTAGAATCAAAATTTGAATTGCATACTTTAATAGATATATCAAGACAAACAGCACAAGGTATGGACTACTTACATGCAAAAAATATTATACATCGTGATTTAAAAAGTAATAACATATTTTTACATCATCCTACTGTTAAGATAGGGGATTTTGGCCTTGCAACGGTGAAAACAAGGTGGTCAGGAGGCCAGCAATTTCAACAACCATCAGGATCTATTTTATGGATGGCTCCTGAAGTGATACGTATGCAAGAAGAAAGCCCTTATAGTTTCCAGTCAGATGTTTATGCTTATGGTATTGTATTGTATGAGCTATTTTCTGGCCAATTGCCATATCCAAACATAAATAATAAAGATCAGATATTGTTCATGGTTGGAAGAGGACGATTACGACCTGATCTGGATAACCTACATTCAGAGACTCCTAAAGCATTACGTCGTCTGACAGAAGACTGCACAAAATTTAATAGAGAAGAAAGACCATTATTTAGACAGATTCTTGCATCATTGGAAAGTTTGTCAAGGGCTCTCCCTAAAATTCAACGTTCAACATCTGAACCTACTCTTAACCGCACACAGTTACAGTCTGAAGATTTTCTTCTATATCCTTGCCCTTCACCAAAAACACCTATCAATTCTCAATTCGGCGCATTCCCATTCTGTTCTCTCGGAGGAGTTATTTAAAATTATAATACTTACGATAAGACTGCTGTCTCCATTGCCAATTTAAATTGAACTGTTTAATTAGTGTCAGTATAATTTTTTTTTTATTTATTATTTTTTACTGTACATTCCCAAAAAGCTATACTGTATATTACTGACTATTATAAATTATTAATATTGTTATGGAATCACTAATCTATTTCAGTTTTAAATTAATAACATTGTTAATTTCTTAAATTAACTTGTAGATCACAGATTTTGTCCACCTGTCATAATAATAATAATAATAATTTATTTTATTGTATATGATAATGTTAATATTGTAATTAGTTATTCCATACAACAGGTTCATTTATATTTGTGCACTTCACAATAAATTTTAAGAATATGTTATATTTTTAATGCGATAGAAGAAAACAGTTTCATTCTTGAAATTGGTGAAGTTTAGCTATTAGAATAATTTATTTTACTTTTTAAATATTATTATGTTGATACCATATGTTTCAATTTGTGTATGTATCAGTTGCTTTTACCTTAGTTATATTACAGTTTCACTTTTAGTGCTGTAAGTGGATTTTAGTCGTTTATTAAATTATGATAACATGATACCTTTATATTCTGTTTATAAATTATCCGTTGGCATTTAAATTGCATTTAAGTCTAAAAATCTTTTTTTTTCAAATGATTATTTTGTTTTAATTATGAATATTAAGTTATTCTTGAATTAAACAGATAAGAATACTGTCCGATTATATGGATTCAGCTTTATTTTATAAGAAATAAATATATTTGCATTAACAAATTACTGGTTGATACAATAGTAATTTATTATGCGTTTAAAGATGAGAGCAAGAATTGTCTATAAAACTAAGAATTCTTGTAACTATTGTATTAAATAACATTATGTTAATTGCAGTCATTGAATATCTTTATAATGTTAAATTAGTTATGTTATAAAACTATCCTGAGTAATTTGATTTTAAATCAAAATGCAGTTGTTATCAACTATCGTGACCATAAAAGTTATGTAAAAAGGTAATACAATTTATTATTAAAATATCAATTAAGGAAGGTAATCAAAATTTACTCTTTATTATTGTAAACTAAAATTTTTTATGTTTAAAACAATTAATAATAATAATAATAGAAATTCTGAATGAATATATATATATATATATTTTTTTTTTTTTTTTAATGAAAATATATATGTAGATCTTATAAAATCAAAACAGTTTTGACTGAGAAAATGTAGTTTTTTTTAAATTTTTTATAATGAATGGTTTACTTTTTAAAATCCTTTTGTATTCACTGCTTTAGGAATACAGATTTGAACTTATACTTCTGTAACTGATTGCAATAATAATGTACTTGTGGTATAATTTTTTAAAAGCACTTACTGTGAAAAACATTTATCAGAAAAAAAATTGCTGTATTATTTATAAATGATTCGTTTCATAATTTTTTCATCTGTTTGTTTATTCACTTCTGGTAGATTTTGAGAAAATGTATTTTTTCTGATAATAAAAACTAAATTATCAGTTATATAAATGATAAAATTTTCTTCAAAATAATAAGTTTAATGCTTGATATTTGGTATTAAATAGTTATGCAGTAATTATGAAAGGATTTTTTTTTATGCAGTAATGTAGAAAATGAGTTTTAAAGTTAACCTACATTAGTCTTATGGCTTAAGTCCTTGAAAAGACCCATCATCTCGCTCTTACCATAATTATTTTCAAATTAACTATCATATTTTACCATAATTGCTAAAAGCTGTCTTTTAATCACTATTTTGAAATTTTTATATGCTTAGATCTTTTATGTCTTACAACATTATATCATTGTTCATTCAAAATATCATGTTAGAAATCTCAATTTTCAGTAAAAAAAAACTTGATTTTAAGCTGCTTTAAGTTTCATTAAAGTATATAACCTTTAAAAGGGTTGTTAAGTAGTAATTAAAAAGATAGTAGTTAACCGGGCTCGTCTGGTGGTTAACGTGAATTGTAAATCTGCTGATTTCGAAGTTGAGAGTTCTAAGGTTCAAATCCTAGTAAAGGTAGTTTACTTTTACACAGATTCTAATACTACATCGTGGATACCAGTGTGTTCTTTGGTCCATGGGTTTCAATTAACCTCACTTCTCAGGAGTAGTCAACCTGAGATTGTACAAGACTATACTTCATTCACATTCATACATATCATCCTCATTCCATCCTCTGAAGTAATACCGTATGGTAGTTCTAAACAAAAAAGGAGAGAATTAGTGAATCTTGGAGAGTTGTATCAAAGCAGTCAAAACTGAAGATAAAAAAAAAAGTAGTAGTCAAAAAATCCGACAAATAAGTAAAGAATATATCTGGGAAAATATCTTTTGCAACCCACTTTTAGTTTGACTAGCCAAAAAAAAAAAAAAAAAAAAAAAATTTTTAAATTGAATTTTTAAGCAAAATTATTTATGGATTTTGAATTGCAGCAATTGACCTTTAGTGATTATTGACATTTAGCAATTGACCACAGGTATGTGATATATCACAAACTTTGAAATTTTATCTTTTTTGTGTTTTAATGGCAATCTATAGTAATGGAATTTTTTAAATTAAAAAGTTGCAAATGATTGAAAAAATAGTTTTCACAAAAATGCAAAGGACACTGCTTAAGCCCATTAAACAACAGAATCAAGTTCTAATATTCATCCTTTTTTTTCTCATTTATTAAAGATACATTGTACTAGTAGTTATCTGAAAAAAGTTTGTGTTATAATTTTTGTATTAAACACAATTATTTACCTTTCTTATTAACTCTGAGTGAGCTACTAATTCACTCTGAGTGAGGTTTGAAAATGGAGTATATCCTTAATGCATAAATATATGATTTAATTACGATGAAGCTACGAAAAATAAATAATTGTACTCAATACAAAAATTATGACCAGCTTAGCTGAAAAAAAAAATATATATATATATAAAAACTAGAGACATAAAAATCACTTCACCAAATATAAATTTAAAAAAAAATTAAATCATTCATGTTTTATGCAGGATGTACCAAAATAATGTTAATACTTATTTGAATATTGTGCTGTGTTGTACAAAGAGATCTAAAATATAAAGTCAGAATATGTTTACATTTTTAAATGATTTTTCACAAATTCTATAGTACTTATTGACAACTCAGTTTAATTACTTATTTAAATATTGTACATTCGTGTTTTGTTTTTTTTTTATTTTAATTTTAACATACCAGTATAAAATAGTAGTAAAATATTTTAATGTAATTAAGGTAAGAAATGATTTTATTTTTTGTTTAATTATACAAACATTGTTTTTAAATAATGTAATATAGGTCATTAAACTTAAAATTCTAACATGCTTGCACTGCCCTCATATTGAAAAACTTATATATATAAATATGATATATACTTCATATATACATATATATATATATATATATATGAGGTATGCAGTAAAAACGATATTTAAAAAAATGGTTGCATTCCTCATACATTACTTTCATTGATGTCTGGGGGTTAAATTTTACTTAAAAGACCTAGTTCTAAAGGCACTTAAAATAATTTTTTCCTTTATTGCAGTAGACGTGCATTCACTTCCTTCATGTATGTTTGACCTTTAAGTATTATTGTAAAATTGTTGAATGAGATTGGGTTTATAAAAATGCAATAATGTGTTAAAAGATTTTTCACAATTTTTTTAAAATGCTTCCATTATTCCAGATAACAATTTAGGCTTTTAAATCTCTTTTCTCAAAAATGTATAAAATGGAAATGAATATACCACTTTTATTTTTCTAACTGCCATTGGCCTAAAGCCACAAAAAACACTGAACCTCTCCATCTAATAATTACCATAAAATTGGGTAATTTCAAGTTGCTTTTGTAATAATGTTGAACCAATAAATTGCAACACACAAAACAGTTTAGACATAAACATAATTTACACCTACTATTTCATTTAATGCTAAATTGTCCTGTTTCTCAAATTTACAAGATGCCTTCTTGGTTTGATATAGCCTGCAATCTTCCTCAGAAAATATGTCTACACTGTTGTATATTTCACACCAACCTTTTTTCGGTTGAAAAAGATGTATTTAATTTGCTCACTATTCTTGCAAAATACTGTCCAGCTTGCCTCAGGTATAGAAAACTTTCCTGTACTCAAAAAATTTTGTCTTATTTTAAACTGTTCAAGTAGTTTTGGAGTGGAGATTCAATAATAATGATACACCATTTTTTGTAAGAGCTATAAAGTTTTTTCAATGGACTTTGATTTAATGTTAACGTAAGGTTTTTTTGTGGCTAATGAAGAATCAGGTTATTTCTCCAATATTTTGATTTCAAAGCAGTTCATTAGGACCATGTAAAGAGGCTATCCCAAAAGTAAGAGTAATTCCATTGTTAATTTAGTGACATGGTATAATTTTTCCTCTGTACCCAGTTTGCTTAGGAAATTGTTTTGCAGCCAATAAAAATGCAATTTTTAAGCTGATAATGTTTAATTAAATTTAACAATAAAAAAAATTATCTGAACAATTTGATTTCTTTCTATAAAAAGGGATATTGTATGCTCATCTAGCAAATTAGTCATCCAGTAGTATTGAGCAAGTTTTTCCCCTTACATTGCTGAACAAGGTAATTTTTTTTTGTGTATTACTACATTTACATTATGAGTGATGTTTCCCTTTCTTCTGCAACAGATATATTCTCTCTCTCTTTTTCTACAATTTTACACTTTTCTCTTCTCATTTTGTTCAGTTTGCTTGTATCTCTTATCTTACTACTTTCTTCCACACCTCCAACATATTGAACAGAATTGTTTTCTTCTCCATTACTGGAAGTAGTAACAACACATGGTGTGAAGAACTGACCTCCAGACATCATTCTCTGGTAAGTTAACTGGAACAAAATACTATTAACAATCAACAAAACAGAATCATTACATTAAAATAGAGAATTTAAATACCTTTCAATAAGTATTATTAGCCGCCCTCTGTGGCGGGAGTGGTAGCATCTCGGCTTTTCATCCGGAGGTCCTGGGTTTGAATCCCGGTCAGGCATGGCATTTTTCACACATGCTACAATTCATTCATCTCATCCTCTGAAGATATACCTTAACGGTGGTTTCGGAGGTTTAAAAAAATAAGAGAAAAAAAAAGTATTATAAATTATTAAAAACATTGGGTTCAATAGATGTTTTTTTTTAGTACCATAGCTATATTATTTATAATTAATTATTTCTCAATGCCAGGTTAAATTTGCTAATATTTTTTACGTTTATATTTGTTTGTAATTTAAGGATTTTTAAGAAAGGATTTTGAAGAAAGATTTTTACCCTTTTTTCAATTTTTTAATCCTTAATTCAAATTTAAAAAAAAATTTTTTGTTCTTTAGTCCAAAATCACTGAAATTGTACAAGACTATATTTCATTCACTCTTACAGATGTCATCCCCTGAAGTAATACCTAGTCTCCAAAACTATTGTTTTGAAAAGAGAAGAGAGAGTTCAAAATCACTAAGTAATATCTAACCATAAAGAATTATATGATTTTGTTACAAATGGAATAACAAACATTTAACATAATAAAAAAATGTAATTGAAAATGAAATGAAAAATTTTAAAATGAAATTGTTGGAAGCATTCAACAATTTTTTTTTTACAGATGTATAGAATAAACAGTATTATACAAAAATTAGGAATCTGTATCCTTTTAACAGTAACATGAAGATTAGCAAGCCATTTTTATTATATAAATAATGGAAATTACATAACCTAACCCTTTCAATTCTAAAAGAGTAGTTATCGATAAAAATTTAGTAAAATAGTTTTAATATCGATTTTTAAAAAAAATTGAATGATTATACTAATGAAAATAAGTTCTTATTCACTTGAATCCAGTTGATGTTTATGTAAGTATTGAAATTCAGTATTTTATTAAAATGTTTGAAGTTGAAGGATATGGAGTCCATTTTCACCACAAGATGGTTGTCTTTCCCTAAAGGTCAGGATTAAGTTGAAGAAATTTTACTATAACTAAGTATGTGTTTACAAAGCTGATTGATACTTTCTATCGTTTACGATTCTTAAGTTACTTATTTATAAAATAGTTCATATCAGTAATTTGGTGTTTGATAGTCCAAACTTTTATTTAATCCCTGTATTGGTCTAGGTTAGGCAAATAACATTTTCAACAACTATTGTAAGGACAAAACTAACAGAAATTTAAAAATAACTCCCGAGTATTAAACATCCAAGTTAAATTTTAAAACCAGTGTTTTTTGTGAATCGGAGAAGTGTGAAATAGTGCACATTGTGTAAAGTGTCAAATGCACCTCTTTAAACATTTTATTAATGTGCTTGGGACCAGGATAATTTGTTGTGAGAATAAATAAAGCTGATAATTATATGGTTAGGTAATGCATGTAACTTTATCTATATTATAATTGCTGCTACTTACCCTCTATCTTGTAAATGTTTAGCCTTCCATTATTGCAAAGTTATTATATAGGCTTTTGTGATAATAAGCTAGGTTCAGTTCACACATGTAAGATTGTGACAACTATGCTATAATGCAACCATACAAAACTACATGTTCAGAATATTACTGTCATTTAGTTCATTGTGTGTTAATTAAGTAAAATCTAACTGTACTATTCAAATATAGAAAAAGTAATTGGCATTTTCCTTTGAAATGACAGTGACA
>JAAAKQ030208213.1:0-11702 GCA_010016005.3 Zanna intricata | reverse complement strand
TTTTTCTCTCCTCGCGTGGGCGTCCAGTTCTACCTTCCAAGTTTTCACGCATTTCCACCTCTTCACTTGTCGATGGCTCTTACCCTTCTCACCAACAATCTCAACCCGTGGTGATCTATCAGTTTCCCTGTTCGGAGAGCGCACAAGTGCTATAGTTGGTTTAAAAGGATCCATGATCCCCAAACCAAAAATTCCTTATAACTCCTGAAGTATTAAAGGGACGCTAAAAATACCTAGATTTTTCAACTCTACGCCCAAAAACTCATGAAAATGAATATAAACTCGCCCAAAATAAGGGTGGCAAGGGGTGCGGGGTCCGAAAATGTATCCCTCCAAATCTGAGGTCAGATTTTAATATAATCTGGACAATACTTATGAACTGTACTTAAATCGTAATAATACGGAGATTATCTTAGAACATTTCCTTGCTTCTTAAAAAGTTCGTCTTGAACAGATATAATTCGAAACTTTTTCTCTTTACTTTAATTAATTTTATAATCATTATTTAAAACAAAAATTAAAATGGAATAGCTTCTTACGTAAATGTATGACTTTTATGACATACTTCTGAAAGTAAATATATTTATGTTATTCTGTTATTAAATTATGATAAATAGGTTGTCAGAAATTACATCATAATTTTTACTATGATCTAAAATAATTTCTCTTCATTCCATTTTATTTCGCCAGTTTAACAAAATTTTTGGTATGAGATCTGTCTCCCTTCCAGCGTATTCCGCAACTTGTCCAATCTAGAACTTATAGTCGGTGTCCAAAGTAATCACTGGATTATGTATTCAAGAAAAGAGTAATTTTATGAACGATTAAATGAATCCTCAAGACGTAATTGAAATTGTTAAGCGTTTATATATCTTTATTTATGACACCTACAGCCCTTCGTACCGCACAAAAAAATTGTAAATGTTTCATAACATAAAATATCTTCTTATACTGTAAATTGGTTACCACAATTATAAAAAGTTACTTAAGTATAAAAGTACTTAGTTTTTTTTTTGAGAATAATAACAAAAACCATATATCCTAATTGTTCAGATAAGATGCACAGCCTCGAGGAAGTATCCTCGGTCCTCTGCTTTTCTTATTGTTTCAGTGATATCCTTCAAAATCTCAACCATTCTGTTACACTGTCTGTAGATGATATAGATGTATCGACTACCTGCTGGCAAGATCTCACCAGCTGATTCACGGAACTAAGGTACCTCTGAAGTAAATCCTTACTTCAGAGGATGAACTGTAGTCTACTTAATTTTACCATCTTCGGTAAAATTAAGTAGACTATAATTCTTGGGACCCAAATTAAGGTGTGAATTTAGTGGTTTTATATAAAATCTGATCTGAAAAACTGAAAAAAAAAAAAAAAAAAAAAAAAAATAGGTCCTCGAACTGTATTTTCAGCAGTTTTTGAGAAATCTCAGGTAAAAGACAAAAATCTGTAGTTGAAAGACATACTTTTTTTTAATTTAAAATAACTTTGTTAAATGAGTAATAATTACATAAAAGTATCAATCAAAACCTTAGGAAATTCGATTCTGAGTAAAAACGGTATGGTACGAATAAAGTCCACAGAAACTAAATACAAACGTAAGAATTTTGAAGTTTATCAAAAATTGATAAAAATTAGGGCGAAATCTTTCGTCAGCCGACACTCGCTAACGAAGAATTACTGAACCTATTTCTATATGAACTTTCTTCTTCATTTTCACTAGTAAAATATGTCCTGAATGTTTGTTCAATTCTTCATGAATCACATAAAACGACTTGGAAGATTCAACTTTAGTTGTTCAACATTCACCGGATGGATTGCAACCATTTACAACTTTAAATATGGATACAACTGCTGAATTGTGTTTCTCAGGTAGACGTGACATCGCCACGAAAATAGAATAAAAATTTATAAAGCGAAATTTCATAATGGTTTATAAGATGGTTGTAAACCATCTTATGATTAATTAATTAATTCATTAGTGAATTCTGGTATTTTCAGAAAATATTCTGATCCGATGGTATATCTCAACACGTAATAATTTTTATCGTATAATAAACTGTCAGATACTCGGATCGGCCACCAAGATCACTAAATTTAATTGTTTATGCTTTTTTAAGAAGGTATTATTTAAGTAATAACCCGCACTTAAAATATGATAAGAAGTTTAAATTATTTTTTTTGCTTGATGATTTCGCTACATTAGCTTGAAGCTTGTCCGTGGGACATGGAAATGAAATTTTGTAGCGTATGAAAAACGCCACGTCTGAGCCGGATTCGAACCCGGGACCACCGGATTGAAGGCGCTACCACTTCACCAAGGAAATCGGCAATCTCCCGGGATGATCAAATTGATTTCGAAACATACGACAAAAAGTAAAACAGTACGTTTTAATTTAAAAAATCGTACTGTTTTCTGTAAAATGCATTAATTAAATACTAAGCTTGTCATCATTGTAAAATATCTATTATTCTAACATATATTCTCGCGTAATATTATCTCTTCGCTCTCTTCACAAAGCTTAAATGGGTTATGAAGATGCGATAACGGGATGTCAGATCGGTACGGGTGTCCATGAATATGAATCATGTAGATTGATATTTAGTAAATTAATTATTATAATTTATCTTCTGATTTAATAAAAGATTTATTCTTGAAAGATAACTATTTCTACCTCTATCAAATCAGATAAAAGAACTTTTTTTAGTGAATCTCAAGTTTATAAAACTTCTTACGAAAAAGAGCCTTATTATGTATGTTTTCATTACTGTTTTTAATAAATTACAGAACCATTAAAATAATCTTCCCGCCTTTTTTTTAAATCATAGGGGTTTTCTTTTACAGAAAAAATATAACTCTGGTAATTTGTTTTTAAATAAATAGTAATGATTAGATTTTTAAAAATCTTAATTTTTTTGCATACATTTTAATATGAGTATAAATACGATTATATTATAAAATAAATAGCGTTTGAAATGATATCTATATTTTAGTTATTTTGTATATTAAGCATCCTTACGTATTCCATTTAATATTATCTCACATCTTTAATTTTTAAATAATTAATATGGACTTTAACCACTTCTATTTTTTATTTTTCTAATTACGCGTTGTTGTGTACGTAACCTGATAAACCACAGTTTTCCGTCGATCAATCCTGGCAACTGTAGCAGTTCCTTTATTTATCAATGGATTAACATAATTAACCATTCATGAAGTATGCGATCTAATATTTAATAATTATCAATATAATATAGATATTACAAAAAGCTTCGGACAGTAGATATTGGAGACGCTCATATCAGTAAATGTAATACGTAAAACGCGTGGTTCTATATATTACTTTTTTTTATGCTATCCACACATACAATTTAAGTTATTCTCAAAAATATTAAAATTTTTTTTAACATACGTCCAGTTTTTATTTATTTATTTGTTTCGGCCGATTTAGCTAAAATTACATATTAGATAATAAATATATCACTAAAACATAACATTAAAGCCTTTTTCTTGGGTGAAACAAACATGAAACGTTGATCTTTGAAAATAACATTTCAATATTATATTAACACCAATATTATTATGTGGATTATCTAATAAAAAAATGTATTAACGTATCATATTTTTCAATATCTTAATATTCATTAATGAATTCTGGTATTTTCAGAAAATATTCTGATCCGATGGTATATCTTAACACATAAGAACTGTTGTCGTATAATAAACTGTCAGGTAATCGGATCGGCCACCAAGATCACTAAATTTAATTGTTTATGCTTTTTTTAAGAAGGTATTTAAAGCAATAACCCGCACTTAAAATACTGATAAGAAGTTTCAAAATGTTATCGAAGAAGAAATTCTTCAAATCGGGAGAACTGTTTTAGGAACGGTTAAAAAAAAATCATATGAGAAAAGTTTCAATGATATCTTACTACGGATGGATTTATTTCATTTTGAGTAATAATCCTTTTTCCGACTTTTTATTTCAATTCTTGATACGACCGAGTAAGTCGTAAAAAACCATTTCAAAAAAATAGAAAAACGCAAAAAAAAAAAAGGAAAAAGAGACTAACTAATTTGTTACACATTTTGATGTAAATTGCCTGAAGAATAACAATAATAGAAAAAATCTCTTTTGATTAAACTTTGCACTTAAAAGGAATATATTTCAATCCATCAATGTCTGTCAGTCCTTAATTAATTTTTTCCATAGAAGTCTAAAAAAAACCGAACTTTTTGTCTGACCATATAAGTGAGCGTAGACTTCATATTTTCTCCACCAGTAGTCGGAGTATCGAGATCGCAGATCCGATCGAAGCAGAAGTAAGGTTGTATTTACACAAGTTAGACGAGTTTTACACGATTTCGCTTTGTCGGATTCTGTATTTTCTTATTGTACTAGGTTTATCATAAAACTGAGGAGTTTTATCGACAAATCACGAACGAACAATACGAAAGTAAGTTGTAAATCATAATTCAAATTTCTGAATAACGCGCGTAAAAAGTGTTATACGGATCAACAATGTTCTTTTTTTAACAACTTTTAACTCGAAAATATTTAAGCAACAAATTTTTGTACTGAAAATAATTGAATCAAATTTTGTCCCTTTAAATACTGTTTGCTTGCGTTAAGATATACTAAATAAATTCACGGATATCAAATTTAAAATCAGTTATTTACTTCACTCATCAATTTCATACAATTTGATAAACACTGTTGACCAAAAAACACTGATATCACTCCTTAAAAACAATTAAAATGTAAAAACGAGAACACCAAACTTAGTATCGTTTACGAAATTGCACTGCAACAAAAACTAATTATATTAATGTCCGAAACAGAATGTCTCAGAAAATGTTTGGAACTAACATATTTAACGTGAACAACTAGTGAGAAATATCGTTGGTATAGGACAATCTGAAAGATCTTATTGAATACTCTCGTAATCGAAATATCTGGCGTTTCGCCTTTGAAACATTTTATACGATGTAGTAAAGAATTTCGTTTCAATATTATCGGTTTCGTTTAGGTAATTTACAACTGTCGTCTAAAACTTTCATAATCTATATATATAAAAATGAATATTTGTCTGTCTGTATGTCTCTTATGCCTTCCTAAACCGTTCATCTGATAGCGATGAAACTTTAGTGAATGGTTGGACACATGCCAGGAAAGGTTTCTGAGATATTAAAATACGGTGTTTTCCGAACTTTTCCGAATAAATCCTAAAATAAACTAAAAATGGTGTAAGTTAGAAGTATAGAGCCTTCATATCTCGCGGACCAATAGGGATATAGTAGTGCAATTTAGTGTATAGGTATCCCTTTAAAAATGAAGAAACACGTGTTTCGGAGTTTTCCGAACTTTTCCGAATAACACCTACAGTTACTTTGCTTAGATTATGATAAAATGAGATAGACTTAATGTTCAGTATTAATTGTGATGATTTTTTTGTCATTTCAAACTTTCAATTGTTCATTTAATTTATATATATACTCAAATCCAGCAATAGCGAAGCATTGCCGGGTCGCTAGTTATAAATAATAACTAACGACTTTATAATAAAACCCTTATAAAAAGTTATATGTTATCATGATAACATATTTTTCGAGATTATGTAGGAATTCGTCATCAAAATTTTCATTAGTTAAATAATTTATAGTGCAAATAAAAACGTGTACTTAAAATTTCCACCGCTCGAACTTGTCACTATTCTATTATATTATTTCATAAACAGATTCACATCGATTATTGTAAATTATTTTTTCACGTTTATTAAGTTTTATTTTAGCTCATTCTTAAGTCAAGACTTTTCGCAAAGAGTTTAAATAATAAATATACTAAATTGATATTATTACAGAAAAGTTACCAGAGTCAGTAACTCAATAGTTGATCAAATATCTAATTTAAAGATTATCTATTAAAAGTTATGACCGAATGTTACATTTAACTGTGTAGAGATCAATATCGTCTAGTTTTCACACTGTAAAAAGTCCAAAAGTAATATTACTGCCCCTAGTAAATCTACATATAAAATTTACTCTTCTGAGTGCGGTACTTTTAAAAGCGCATCTGAAAATTCACTGTATTCAGGAGCAAGGAATCTGTTCAAGAATACTGTTTTCAGTTTCGATAATTCTGCAAATTATTCTGAGAACTTAACTTTTACCAAAGAGCGTAAATTTTATACTATATCAAAGACATCTCTCACTAGTTTTTCATATTAAATATATCAGTCCTACAAATTCACTAAGACATTTTGATTTGGAGTAAAGTATAGGCGTACTACCATGATATCATTCGCTTTTGTCGCATTGCAATTTCTTAAAAGATATTAAGTCTGGAGTTGGAGGCAGGAAGTGATCCGTTTGAGGATCAGTTTGGTTTAGGGCAGGCCAGTCTACGCTGGGGGCATCAGACTAAAGAGTTTGGTTAATTCCACCATGCCGTCATACTACTTAACATAAGAAATGCATTCAACAGTGGGACGTTATTTTTAATGAACTGGTAGAAAGGCGAATCCGGCCCTACTTACGGCGCATTATTCAGGCATATCTGGAGGATAAATATGTTATAGGATGTTCCGAAGACCGAAAATGGGGGAGGTTAGAGTTCCTGTGGAGAGAGTTCGCGCTGTTAAGTATCTTGAAATTTGGATAGAGAAGATCTTTCACTCCGCACAAAGATGAGACTGTGAAGAGAGGCGAGCGCACTGTGACAGCATTAACCAGGCTTATAGGCAATGTTAGAAGGCCCAGGATGAGAAAGAGGCGGTTGCTTGGCCATGATTATTCGTCGATCGTGCTTTATCGGGCATCTGTGTGGAATCATAATAGCGCAAACTCTCAAGACAGCAAAGGAGGTTGAATCTACGAGTCATTGTGGAGTACCGGATCTTTGAAGGCAAGGCGGCGTCAGTCAGAGAAGGTATTCCTCCTACCGACCAGCTGGCGAAGGCAAGAGCGGCTGTGACAAATGGCAGCGACAGGAAAATGGCTAAAGAAGAAATGTTTGTGGCCTAGAGTGAAATATGGCCTGTAGCTGAAACTGAGCGGTGAACGTACAGGCTTATTCGAGATGTCAAGGCATTGATACAAAGAAGATACGGTGGTAATGGATTCAAAGTAACTCAGTTCCTGTCCAGGCACGAGTGCTTCCAAGAATATTTATCGAGAATGGGTCTAAGCGTTACCACGACATATTACGACTGTGGTGAAGTAGACAATGAGGAACACGTGATCTTTTCATATGATAGGTAAAGGCAGAAGGAAAGGCGATCCCGGCCACCCCTGGGATGAAGGGGGAGGTATTTAGTGGGTGAGAGCCCCACACTGTTATCTGCACGGGCAGATTTCGGCTGGTAGAGCTTTTTCCTCCTCCTACGTAAAAAAAAAAAAAAAAAAGTAAAGGCAGAAGGAAATGAGTTGGCAATATTCGAGAAGGTCCGGGTATACAATATTGCCGAGCTCATAAAACAATATTGCGCGGACATAATTAGGACCAAGTCAGGGAGGAAAGGGTCAGATAGGCTGGTGAGCAACCTGTGGATCGTTTGTAGTTATCTGTCTTACTCGCGTCTGTTGTGTTAGTAACTTATGTCCGTATATATTGTATTGTATTGTATTGCATAGTATCATTTTATGGAGCTCCTAAGCTACAAGGGTGAGAGTAGATAAGGGACAGCCCGTAAGCGGAGGTGCCGGTGGCCATTTGAATACTAGGGTAACTACTGCTGATGAATCGTTCGGAACTTTTTCTACATTTTTGAAGCCCGTAGTGAATACAGCTGTACCGAGTAATGCCAATAAGGCGGGTATTGGGGCATGCTGTTATAAGGGAGGGTGTTTTTAGTGAGTCACCGCACTAGGAGGAAAACCCCACACGCCCAGCAGTACGGGCTGCTGGGTGTCTGGTTGCAGATTTTCCCTCCTGCTACGAAAAAAAGTCTTTTTTACACAGAAAATTTCAGCTAATAAATATCATTAATTTCAGCAATGATAGACTATTACGCTGTAAAAAAAATTTTGTTAATAAATTAAAACTTAGTTTTATTTTGAACGGTCGACATATTTTTTATATCGAACAAAAAAAAAAGTATGATATTTCATGGTACAAATTTCATGACTTGTTTTTCGAACCCTTTTTTTCAAATACGAATTTGAAAAAACTGCAATTTATTTTTCATTGTTAATTTGTAGATAAAATAGAATACACATTTTTGAAAAGTATATTTAATAAAAAAAATGGTTTTTCAATATATTTTTGCAAAACCCATGACAAAAAT
This sequence comes from Zanna intricata, assembly GCA_010016005.3. Lineage (NCBI taxonomy): Eukaryota > Metazoa > Arthropoda > Insecta > Hemiptera > Fulgoridae > Zanna > Zanna intricata. Next base: position 3,412 of record JAAAKQ030208213.1, on the reverse strand, counting down.
ATTAACAAGTCCCTTTCGTAATTTGAAAAAACGATCATAGTCCAACAAAAGTTAGTGTTGTAACATAAGTATTCAGTTATAATGATAAAATATTATTTAAAAAATTAAGTAATACTGCCGTGATTAGTAAAACTGGATTATTAATACTTAAACTAAATGTATAAATTAATATGTGCGCAATACAAAACTGTATACAATAAAATATACCCGAATAGTTCTTCAGGTTTGACTGCTTAATATTTTCCTTTCACTTAACAAAAGCATTCATTATACATTCCAAAAATAGATACTTAAAAAAAATAATGACAAAAATATTAATGGTAATAATTTTTTTATAAAAAAAAGATTAATTTGAGAATTTAGACAACATAACAATAGCTGAAGTCATTGAAAAATTACATCATGAACAATGTCATATTATTACTGTCATTAAGTTCTGTTACATCGTTTTATAAAAACAGTTACCGTTTGATAGCCTACACTAAAAAAAAAAACATCTAAAACTTAACTGAATTATGTTTGTGGCTAATTAGAAAATATACTGTCAAATAAAAGAAATGTATCAAATAAAAACTACCTTTATACCAACGTAACAAAATACTTATAACAAAAACCTCTACTCTAATTAATAAGACTAACTGTAATAGTATGATTTTGAAATTATGAAAAACTTAAGTAAATAATTACATAACTTTTAGTAAAGAATCAAAATTAAAAATATTTTATCAGCTAATTTTCTCATTCATCTACCTGGTCGCTGTCGCTTCCTAATTCTACAGCAGTAGAAGCTTGGATATTATGACAGAATACTTGAGCATAGAACACTTGGCCCATAGAAGCGCTTTAGAAAATTAAGGTCCTTAAACATTGCGTTCTTAATTGGTAAAGGATTTGAATAAGGCATCGCAGATACACAATCATCACTAGAAAACTTAACAAATTGGCCAGCAATTCTTTTTAAAACAGGTTTTTTCTGAAAAGAGGACGAGTAGACTTCTTCGTGAAGAATTATTCCTTCTTCATTTTTCATAATTTTTATTTCTTTTACTGGACGGGTGGGAAAAGAAAATTTTTTTATAAAAGTAGTTTTTATAAGAGCATTTTTTATAAAAGTTTAAAAAAAAATATTATTTATAAAAGTAAAAGTAGAATAAGTTTTAAGCAAAAGCATACTTTTTATAAAAGTATGTCCATAACATTTTGTAGTACCGGGTTATAGTATCATGGTATACCTCCTGAATGAATATACCTGTAACTTTTATGCTACATAAGAAATAACAATAAAAATAAAATTAAAATAAAACTAGAAAATATATAAAAATATAATAATGAAGAATGATAAAGATACCATTAAAGAAATAGGTAACAAATTTACGCTTCGTTGTGGACTGTGATAAGTTATCTATTATAAACACTTTATGTTACAAACAAACTGTCATACTCGTATAAGAAACATGACAAATGACGTCAATGGAAATAAAAAAAACAGTTTTATGTTAAAAGACCAATATTTTTATGTGTAATGTGATAAAAGCGCGCACACGATAACAGAGACAATAATTTTACTATCGTAATAAATGTAATACGTCAAAAAAAGGTAACATTATATAGATAATAATTATAATGGTAAATTTATCAGTGGTTAAGGGCGATACTTAACTTCAACCTTGAAAATCTCCAGGCTTAAAGTTTTTATAATTTATTTTAAAATTAAATTATTAAAAGGAAAAGATGCATCTAATTGTTGCATTCAAATTAACTAAAACAACCTAAAATAACTTCGAGTTCAATTTTATCCATTCTTTATCATTCCCGGTAACTGTACCGAGTCAGATGTTACAATATAACCTAAAATTATTAATTAATGGGAAAAGAAGGATTTTTTTTTTTAATGAAAACATCAAATTTTTATTATCTTGATGTATTTTAATCGATTTCAAGAAACATTTTTTTAAGTTCCACGAGTCTTTATTTTCAACATTTTATGTTTTTTAAAACCTCTCTTTATCTGTTTAGCCTCCGCAACTACCGTAAGGTATTACTTCAGAGAATGAATGAGGATGATGTGTATGAATGAGAATGAAGTGTAGTCTTGTACAATCTTAGGTAAACCACTCCTGAGAAGTGTGGTTAATTGAACTCAACCACCAAAGAACACCGGTATCCACGATCTAGTAGTTTTTTAAAACCTACTTTAAGGTAGTTATTTATTAAAAAATAAATTTAAAAAATAGCCAGTCGCGGCCAACAGAAGTGAAAACTTGAAACAATGAGTACCGATCGTTGGTTAATAATTTATATTTGATTCTATTGCCGATTCTAATGTAAGGGATTATTCATCTTAAAGGACTTTATAGAGTACTTAAGAAATCTATTTATAATGTAGTGTAATGGATAATTAATTTTATAATAAAAATTAAATCGGTTTTCTTTATTAAATAAATATTAGAAAACATTAAATTTTAATAATGAATTATAAAATTTTTAAATTTTTTACGCATGCCGCCATTACGTTTATGAATAATATAAGTTTTGTATATACATACAATCATATATTCTATGTTTATAATTTAAACAATGAATAAAAATGTTATATATACATTATATATGTATTGTTACCACACGCCTTTAACTCGACGACGCACAAGGATGAAAAAGTCAACGGGAGTAGAGTATACAAAGCGCATGCCTGTGCATGCGCTTTGTATGGTTCCACCACACAGCATCTGCTCGCGCAGCATCAATACTCCCACCATAGCAGCACTACCCCACCACTGTGGGCTCTAATAAACGAAGGCTTCCTAGCGTGAAACAAGACATCACCATAAACCATAAACCACCGCCTAGAGAAGACCTCAGAGAAGAAGCTGAAAGGAGTTCCCTAACCGATTCAACGCTGGACTACCCCGCCAAAGCAGCAGACCTGGCCGGCCCCCCGAGGGAGTCACTGGATGCGGACGCACCATTCCCTTTCCAGCTCGCCGGACTTCCATCGCCCTCGCCAGCGGACGCAGCTACGAGAACCGACCCAGCGTGGGATCGCTCAGGAAAAACCGCCTCGGCCGCGCCGGCGAATAATGACCGGCGCCGACCCGACACTGCGTGGCTCTGGGGATTTCCACTACCACGCTGTAAGGGGAATCCAACCGCCGCTGAGGGAAAATCCGGTCGGATTTCAACGGACGAGCCGCAACTTCCCGACTGCAGCCGAGTAAACGTCGCCGGAGACCATCTTCCGGATCCAACAGCTCTTCTCGGAGCTAACAACAACAGCCCTTCTCAGGGCTATCACGAGGTTTTAAACAGCTAACCACAAAAACGGCCCTGTTCAGGGCCACCAAAAGGTGTTGAGGTTCCACTGTCGTCGAAGCCATTCGGCGGCAATATGTGTGGGTGTGTGCGTGCGTGTGTG